>JAYESA010000008.1:1331814-1572354 GCA_036927795.1 Iris macrosiphon
TATCTTTTGGTTGGGTTTTTGTTTCTCCATTTCGTGCCTCCTGTGGTACTTGTTATTTGGGGTCTAATCCCACTGGTTTTGCATGCCTACGTTTCGAGCTAGCACCCGAGAATCCATCGTACTTTCCCCTGAGTCATGATGCGCACCAGGAATATGGCTGCTGAGGATAACGAGTGGGTTTTATTTTTCCCTGCTCGTCATTGTACATTTTACTTTTTTGTGCATTTATCCATCGACACCTGTTAGCCGGCATGTCTGGATATTTAGTTTCCTTTTCATGACTGTATATAAATCAGACTGCAGCTATAATACTTTCATGTACTTTTGTTATTCTACCAGCTTCTTATTTTGTACAACGGGTCTCCAGAATATTTTGATGGAGCATTGGGGACGCCTTATTACTTTATCTTATATGCTTTATGATTATTGTTTCTTGTTTGATTGATTGAGACATAGATGTTCATGTGACCCTAAGTGACATGATTGTAGCATGCACCCCCTTGTCGTGTTATAGCCGTGATCGTCGTACGATGTATAATACCTTGTACGGGGTAGCTGGCTATGTCCGTCTCCGTATTCTGCTACTGGACGTGACAAGATTTTAGTGGTGGCCCATGCATGTCTGTTCTTCAGACTTGTTAGGTGTTATGGTCATAGGAGTCTCAATCAAACATGATCCTTCTTGAAATTCCTGAATTCATCCTCTTCGATACTCAGCTTAAATTATCATGTTGGTTGCTTCCTTGTTCCTTCTTGTCATGTAGTTGATGTGTCTCGTTCTTTTTTTTAGGGTTTCCCCTCCCCCAGATGCTGCAGCAATAATAGAGGCAGAGTTGCCAATATATCAAGGCCCTATAAGCCTTCAGCCAGAGATTCAAGTTGAGCCCATGGTAGGGCCGACAGAGCAACAGATTCCAGATATTCCCGTACCCCCAACAATACCGGTAGGACTATATACCCCGGCTTTGCTAGAGATTATACGGGAAATATTGGATGCCTAACAATACCAGATGGTGGCATAACAACAACAACCACAATAATAACGTCAACAGCTTCAGCAGCAAGAACAAAATGTTTAGGGGTGAAACTCGGGCGGGTTAAACCCGAGCCCAATCGGGTAAACCCGTTAATGGGTTGGATTGGGGTTGATACTTTCATGTACTTTTGTTATTCTACCAGCTTCTTATTTTGTACAGCGTGTCTCTAGAATATTTTGATAGAGCGTTGGGGATGCCTTATTACTTTATCTTATATGCTCTATGATTATTGTTTCTTGTTTGATTGATTGAGACATGGATGTTCATGTGACCCTAAGTGACATGATTGTAGCATGCACCCCCTTGTCTTGTTACAGCCGTGATCGTCGTACGATATATAGTACCTTTTACGGGGTAGCGCCATATTTACTAAGGCGACTAAACTCATCATCATACTCATTTACTGTTCTTTTCCCCTGCTCCAGGTGGAGAAACTGATCGTACAATGTGTCTCTGACGATGTCGGGGAAGTACTTCCTCTCAAAGTACTCCAAGAATTGCTCCCAAGTCTGGTATGTACCCAACTGGCGCTCCATGGATTTCCACCAGTGATGAGCATTACCATCTAGAAGCATCCTTACACCCGTCATCCACAACTCTGTAGGTAGCTGCGATGCTTATAATAACTTCCGAGTGTGAGTGATCCAGTTGGTAGTTTCCTCTGGACTCTCAATGCCCTTGTACGACCTCGGACCCATCTGTATAAAGTCCTTTACTGAACCAACTCTAGCTTGAGGTACTGGAGCTAGTGCTTGAGCTGGTACAATAGTCTTTGCAGCCATCCTTTCAAGTGCTGCTAGGAACTCTTGTCTCTGTTCTGCTGCTTGCTGCCTCTGCTCTGCAGCTAGTGTGGCAGCCTGTTGTCGCTATTCCTGCATTATCATCTGGAAGAGTTGGAACAGTTATGCCTGGCCATCCTGCGGTGTCGATGAGACTGGAAGGTTCCCATTAGGTGGAACGGGAAGATCAGATGGAACTGGATTGTGAATCTGTCCATCTGGTCCCGGAAGTCTAGGAATTGTTGAGGTCTCTCCTTGAGTCTGACCATTGACTCCAGGAGTTGTATCGCTATCGGTGACAGTACATCCTTTCTGCATATCCATCTCTCTGCCGGCGATGTACACAACATTTTAGAAGAAGTACAGGAATCAAACATGATACAAGTATTAAATAGGATACAGAAGCATGAAATATGCTGGGTAATTGTTCGCGTATTTTACAATCAAACCCCCCAACATACATGAAGTCTCTCCTGCGTAAAACAGGGACTCAAGGTAGTTGCATAAAATAGGTTGCTAAGCTGTCCGCGTAAAATAGAGGTTCTAGGAAGTTTGGCGTAAAGTAAGACTTCAGAGCTGTCCGCGTAAAGCAGAGATTCAAAACTATAGGCGTAAAACATGGCTTCAGAACTGTCCGCGTAAAAGTCTGCGTGTAAAAGATCTGCGCGTAAAAATCTGCCGTGTAAAATCTGAAATACGTTGCAGCGTAAAGTTTGTACGAGAAACTCTTCGTATTACTCGGATGAATTTGTCAGACAATCAGTGAACCTGACATCTGACAAAAGTACATCACGATGATCGAGAGGACGGCTGTGATGATAATTTTGCACAGAGACCCAGATTGTCATTTAGTGACATATTTGATACAAGTCGTTTTTACGTATCCAAAAGAAAAAAAATGGAGTCTTCTAAATACGCTGCCTACAGAAATGAGTTTTTACGCTCAAAATAAGACAAAATTAGATGCCACGTCAAAAAGCTATTTCTGCACAGGGCTCGAGGCATATCTTTGCATTTAATGCACGAGATTTATTCTTGACTGGGAAAGCTAAAGCTGTGCCAAATACGCTCATATCACCATCTTTACATTTTAAGCCTAATCAAGCTATTTTACGCTGGTTATCTATTATTCATGAATCATCAATTTTACGCAGGGGTAGTTACCTACGTGGCTTGCATGCCATGGTCTTATAAAGGAATACGTATCATACGTGGATTGAACGTGGGTAGCTGTTGTCGTAACCGCAGCGTAAAGGAGGCAATCTTCTTTTTGCCCTTTTATGCCAACAAGACAGTTATTTGGATTTTACGCCAGCTAGGCAACATTTGGCTTTTACGCCAACAACAGTCATTTGGATTTTATGCCAACAAGGATAAAGGGTCTGGTCACAGAAAAAGGGTTTTTGGCGTAAAACTTTGTTTTATCCAACAGAGGATAGTTGAAAGGAAGAATGAGATTTTAGTCAAGTGTGGATGAGATCCTTATACTCTATTCCTATACGCAGGCTTGTTTGGTACAGTTATGTAACCAAAACAATATATTCTTGACCTGCATGGGCCACCACCAAAAATATGTCACGCCCCAGTCCCAAAATACGTAGGACTAGGAATACGTAACACGCCCAGCCGTATGTATACGAACTCCAATATATGAAAACCATATACACACGTATGCTGTACATGAATATTCAATCCACCAGTGGTAATACATTATCACAACAAGTCACACACAATCTATATCTCATCCACAGCACCAATAATAAAAGAGCTGAATAATATCTAAATATCAAGATGGGTATCAAGTCTGATAGTCGAGTGAAAACAAATCTACTACAAAATGACTATACTGCAGTAGCAACAAGGATCTCTAAATAGCGATAATAAAATCATAGATACTCCGAGGGTAAGACCTCCTCAGTCTGATAAGTAGTATCCGGTCCAGGTCCGTACTCTTGCGGATACTCCTGCTCGTCCATATCTGGAAAGAGACCAGGTCCTCAGAGGGACGTACCAAGATACATAATATCATGCCAATAAGTACTGAAAAGTAAACATCCAATGGGTCGCCTAACCGTCTAAGTGAATGCAGTTTGAGAACAACTTTCCAACACGTGGGCTATCTGGCCAAATGGGATTGGCGTGACTCTCTTGGAGAATCAGGGCCTACAAAGCATGTCGTCTTTTGAACGACAGAGGCCGCCTGTAATATAATATATAGTGGTCATCACCACCCGTTTTTCCGACGGAGAATCAGGCGAACAAGAAAAAGTGCAAAGGAGCCCAAACACCTTACTTGTTGTTCTCCCCACCCCATGCTCTAAGCATGCCACATCCATGACACAATAAAACCTCTAAATAACTGCCAGGTCTACTAGCATACAAAGTTTCTATCGGCAGTTATTGTAATGCCCCGTTCCCCCTATTCGGGGAGCGCGGCCAAGGAATACTTACGACCGTCCGAACGGGACAGATTGAATTAAGATCCTTTCCTCGTTATGGATTGGTTTCTTCGGAATCAGGTCCCATATACGACGGACTGTGCCTCGAGGATGGACTCGGCGGCAGAGTCGAGAGGGGCCTTTCCGTTGCGTTGGTTTCTTGTCCGTTTTCGTACCGCTTGGATGCTTTCTTGTTGGTTTTATGACTTGCGTTTTCTTGAACGGTTTCAATGGATTTCATTGCTTTCGTTCTTAGGATTTCGCATTTCGTATCGACCCTTGGAGACCGAAGCAGGAGGTATTGATCATCCGTTGGTGCGTGCAGGTGATCGTGTAGACGACGCGCGAGCGGAGTCTTAGGGACCTCTCCTTCTTCTTCCTATTCAACAAACTTGTGAGTGGCTCTATTTCGATAAGCACCTTCTTTCCAAGGGCTCCGTTCATAATAAAACTGACTCAGTTGGGCATTCAATCAAACGATACCAATTAAGTAACAAGTTGGATAACAAGATAAGATAAGAAGTAGGCTTGGAACACCCATTGCTTGTCATACAAATCTTGCATAAATTTATTGATGCATGCATGTTCGTTGGGTGTTTAATGGGTTGGTATCTATTGATAGTTCAAAGTGTTCTTCTATAAACTGCTGCATGTTATTTCATATAACTGTTGGTTGATTATGATAGTACAGTAAAGCAGTTTCATACATGATGTTCTTTAAATGGCTAGTAAGTAAATCTATGAGGTAGAGTCATAGAAATGGTCATGGGAATTCTTGTGCACAAGGGATCCAGGTTCCTGCGAGCGGTTCCGGGGCACCGGGCCGTCTCGACCCGGGCGGAATCTACTTTCTTAGTCCTGGGAGCGGGGAATTGTAGCGGGGCTAGCTACCCGCGCTACAAGCATCGTCGCCAGCCCAGACTAAACCCATGATGGCTCCTAAACATCAAGAGAAAGATGTTGTGTATATTTAAACTGTGCAGACTAACTATGTCTTCGTGACAGGGAAGGCTATGGTAAGTTGTACAGGTGGTTCAGACGGGACAGGTAAAGTCACCGAACGGTGGCATGGGAAGTTATATTATTTTGTTCTTGCATACCTGCTAAATGAAATCTGATCTAGGCAAGAATAGAAACCCACCTAAGCAAATAATTGTAGCATACTCATTAGATCATATCTCTTGAGCTTGGTAAAGTTGAGCAGCTAGCCTTCACCAGTGCTTTTCGAAGTACTGACCCTCGTTGTAGCAGGTTCTCCGGCGCAAGGCGACGCGGCGAGGAGCTGAAGCTCACTCCGAACTTTTGGGATCCTTGGCGGTTCGTGGCCAAGACTTTTGGAGGCTCAAGCTAAGAAGCCTTTCACTATCTCCGTTGCTGAATATCGCTAAGGCGATGGTGCTTACTCGCACCCAAGGTGGATTTTGTGTTTTTGAATCTATGTAAAGGGACATAATGTATGGATCGGCTATCTCATTTTGCGTCCAAGTTTGTAAGCCCGTGGGCATTTTATACTTTTGAGTCAAGCAATGTAAGAAGATGTTCATTATGAATAAAAGAGAAACTTTTCTATGCCTCAACCTTGTGTTATCTTATATGTCCACTCTGTTGCATTGTTCTAAAGAATATCCTTATGCCTAAGGCCTTGTGCACGCGCGCCCTACGCGTGCACGGCATCACGTCCGGGGGACGATTATCGATTAGCCGAAATCGGGGCGTGACATATTGGTATCAGAGCATGCTTCAGATCCTTTGATCTCACAAGAAAGTTTCTAAAGAGGACCTTGTTCCTTTCGAGTAGACCCTTGAAATCGCTTGGCCAAAATGAGATACGTTCCATACAGTGAGTCCATAATATACCTTGAGACTAATACAAGTTACTTTCCTTTCAAGGAACGACTTCCGAGCCGGGTGCACAAGCGCAGATGGTGGCGCAAGTGCAAGCGAGTAGTTCAGGCACCTCGGGCAGCTCTGGGAGTCCAGCTGCCGCACCCTCTGCCGATCCGTTCGAACGAATGATGCGTTTCATGGAGACGCAGCAGAAACAAGCTGAACTACGGCAGAGTCAGTTTGAGTCACGGATTGAAGCCCAATTCGTGGCGCAGCGACTTCAGGCAGATACACAGCAGAAGCAGATGAATAGCCTGCAAACAATGGTGACGAATATGGTCGCCAACAATCATTCTGCATTCGCCCCCGCAACCGTGCCTATAGTTGCTGAAGCCACCGGACCGCAGAATTCTCAGGGTACCTTACCCTCAGGCGAGAACGGGTCAATCGTCTCAATATCAGAATTCAAGAAGATGTGCCGTGCTACGTTTAAAGGCACCGAGGACCCTTCCTTAGCGATGGACTGGCTGGTCGAGTTGGAGGACCACTTCGAAGCGCTGTGCCTAGACGAGACCAAGAAGGTAGCGTGTGCTCAGCTTCAGCTCCGACAAAATGCACATGATTGGTGGGATGTGCACAAGCAAGCTATTTTGAGTGAAGGTGGCACAACGGCTATCTCCTGGTCCGTGTTTCGCAAGGCCTTCGTGGAGGAATACCTTCCACCCGCCGTCCGTCGCGAAAAGGAAGACGAGTTTGCCCTACTGAAGCAGGGGGACATGACGGTACGTCAATACGCTTCAGAGTTCAACCGACTTGCAAAGTTTGCCAAGTCTCAGCTCGCCGATGCCGAAAGTCGTGCCAGAAAGTTTGAGCTCGGACTACGACCTTCTATCCGTGCTCACGTCGTAGTGACTCAATATCGTACCATGCGGGAGTCCCTGAATCATGCACTGTCCCTATAGTCGCAGTATCCTCCAGTTAGCACCGGCGCTGTGCAAAATCACAATCACAAGCGTCCTGCCAACACAGGAGGAAACAACGCGCATAAGCGCCACAATAATAACGACGGCTCCCAAGACTCAAATCAGGGAAAGAAGCAAGGACAAAAGTGTGCTTACTGCCGCAAGCCAGGACACCACATCAGCGAATGTCGCGCGAGCAAGGGGGGATGTTTCAGTTGTGGCAAGATGGGCCACATTGCTCGTAATTGTCCAACCCGTTCCAACGATCCATCTTCACACCGTCCGCAGCAGAATAATGACTCAGCTCAGGGTCAGGGGCAAACTCAACGAGCAAACCAGGCACCGCAAAACGCTCAGGGCCGAGTCTATGCCTTGACTCGGGACGAGGCACTCGCGTCGAACACGACGGTGTCAGGTATATTACTTTTTAATAATGTACCTGCTCGAGTATTGTTTGATTCTGGTGCAACACATAGCTTCATTTCGGCAGATTTTGCCGCCGAACACACATTCCCTATGACACCGCTAGGCTTAAACCTAAGTGTTAGCACTCCTTCGGGAGTAGATCTATCGGCTCGCTTAGTCTGTCGTGAAGGTAACATTTGCATCGGGGGACGGAGATTGTCATTAGATGCGATAGTTCTAGACATAAGGGACTACGATCTTATTCTGGGGATGGATTGGCTCGGCGCTTGTTCAGCTACAATCGACTGTGCGAAAAAGGAAGTCGTGTTTCGTTTGCCCGGCGAGACCGAGTTTTGCTTCACGTGCAGTCCTGAGTCGAAAGCGTCAAATACCTGCATGGTGATCTCAGCAATGTCTGCTCGACGGATGATTCACTCCGGCTGCGAAGGGTACTTAGCGTCCGTTCGAGACACTCGGCAAGATTGCGCAAACGTTGAGTCTATCCCCGTTGTGGCGGATTTTCCTGATGTGTTCCCCGACGAGTTGCCAGGCATGCCGCCCGATCGAGAGACAGAGTTTACTATAGACACGTTCCCAGAAACTCGACCAATTTCCAAGACACCGTATCGAATGGCCCCGGCAGAATTGAAGGAGCTTAAAGTATAATTGCAAGACTTGCTAGATAAAGGATACATTCGGCCTAGTGTATCTCCGTGGGGTGCCCCAGTACTATTCGTGAAGAAAAAGGATGGCTTGTTGCGGCTCTACATCGACTATCGAGAATTGAATAAAGCAACCATTCGTAACCAGTATCCTCTTCCAAGAATAGATGATCTTTTCGATCAGTTGCAAGCTGCCACAGTATTCTCTAAAATCGACCTCCGTTCGGGCTATCACCAACTAAAGATCAAGCCAGACGATGTGCCAAAGTCAGCTTTCCGAACTCGCTATGGCCATTATGAGTTCCTGGTGATGCTGTTCGGACTAACCAATGCCCCCGCTGCCTTTATGAGTTTAATGAACCTTGTGTTCCGGCCCTACCTCGATAAGTTTGTAGTAGTATTCATCGATGATATCTTGGTGTATTCGAAGAGTGAGGAAGAACATGCAGAGCACTTGCGGACCGTGCTACAAACTCTTCGGGACAACCAGCTATATGCTAAGCTGAGTAAGTGTGAATTCTGGCTAAGTAGTGTATCTTTCCTCGGGCACATCATTTCTGCGGGAGGCATCTCAGTCGATCCGAAGAAGGTGGAGGCCATTGTCGAGTGGAAGCGACCTGCATCCGTTAGCGAGATTCGAAGCTTCCTCGGGCTAGCGGGCTACTACAGACGGTTCGTGAAGGATTTTTCCAAACTTGCATTACCTCTGACTCGCCTCACACAAAAGGGAGTCGCGTTTGAGTGGTCCGCCGACTGCGAAGCTTCGTTTAAAGAGTTAAAGCATCGCCTCACCTCTGCCCCGTTACTTGCATTACCAAACGAGATCTCGGGATTCCAAATATTTAGCGACGCGTCCGGACAAGGCTTGGGGTGTGTACTTATGCAGCGAGATCGAGTGATAGCCTATGCCTCCAGGCAACTAAAGAAGCACGAGAAAAATTATCCTACACACGACCTGGAATTGGCGGCAATTGTCTTTGGCCTGAAATTGTGGCGACACTACCTTTATGGAGTGCCTTGCCGAATTTATACTGATCACAAAAGCTTAAAGTACCTATTCACTCAAACGGACCTCAACCTTCGTCAGCGCCGTTGGCTAGAATTGATAAAAGATTACGACTTGACGATAGACTACACGCCTGGAAAAGGGAACGTTGTAGCGGATGCTCTGAGTCGGATCTTCGTTGGGTCTCTGTCAGTCAATCGCAGGTTACGAAGGGACTTAGAAGAGTTGGGCATCGAACTCCGAATCCGATATCGTGGCGCGCGGGTCGCTCAAATGCGATTCGTACCCAACCTAATAGAGCGGGTCACATCTACTCAGAAAGACGACCCTTTTCTAAGGAAGATGCACGAGCAGATTCTAGCGGGGAAGGCGAAGGACTTTGCAGTAGATGAAAATGGAGCGTTGCGGGTGAAGGGAAGACTATGCGTCTCCGATGATTCAGAACTCAGAAAGGAGATCCTTGCGGAAGCTCATTACGCAGCCTATATGATCCATCCCGGGAGCACGAAGATGTATAAGAACCTCCGAACGACCTTCTGGTGGCACGGCATGAAGAAAGATGTCGCACTCTTTGTGTCCCAATGCATAACTTGTCAAAGGGTGAAAGTAGAGCATCAGAAGCCGGACGGGGAGATGCAAAATCTTGCTATCCCGGAATGGAAGTGGGAGCACATCTGCATGGATTTTATTGTTGGCCTGCCAATGACGCAACGGGGGAACGACGCGATCTGGGTTATCGTCGACCGGTTAACCAAGTCTGCACACTTCCTTGCCATCAAAAGTACTTGGAGCGCCGATCGCCTCGCCCAGACCTACCTTGACGAGATAGTTCGGCTGCATGGAGTGCCAGTTTCTATAGTATCAGATCGGGACGGGCGATTCATCTCGCGTTTCTGGGAGAGCCTTCAGCTGGCGATGGGGACCAAGTTGAAGTTTAGCTCAGCCTATCATCCACAAACCGATGGTCAGACGGAACGAGTGAATCAGATACTAGAAGACATGTTGCGCCTCTGCGTGATCGATTCGAAGTCAAGTTGGGACGTCTACCTGCCGCTGGCGGAATTTGCATATAACAACAGTTATCAGTCCAGCATCGAGATGGCTCCGTACGAGGCTTTGTATGGGCGGAAGTGTAGGTCACCAATCTGCTGGGACGAAGTCGGAGAGCGGCAAATCCTTGGGCCGGAACTGGTTGAACAAACCGTGCAAAAGGTTCGGTTGATTCGTGAACGGTTGAAGACAGCACAAAGCCGACAAAAGAGTTATGCCGATGCTCGACGTCGCCCCCTTGAATTCTTTGAAGGGGACCATGTGTTCTTGAAAGTCTCGCCTATGCGCGGAGTTATGCGATTCGGAGTAAAAGGAAAGTTAAGTCCAAGATTTGTTGGACCGTTTGAAATTCTCAAGCGGGTTACTCCGGTCGCCTATCAAGTTGCTTTGCCGCCTGCCCTATCAGAAGTACACAATATTTTTCATGTTTCACAGCTGAGAAAGTTTGTACACGACCCGAACCACATAGTCGACTTGGGTCAGTTGAATCAGCAAGCGGACTTGTCGTACGCGGCAGAGCCTCTCCAAGTTTTGGATCGTAAAGAGAAGCAGTTGCGGAACCGAACTGTCTCGCTAGTGCGCGTCCTGTGGCGGAACCACTCGGTCGAGGAGTCGACCTGGGAACTTGAAGCTGATATGAGGGAAAGGTTCCCCTCATTATTCCTTAGGGGTAGGTTCTATTCCTAAGTTTCGGGACGAAACTTTCTTTTGGATGGTTATGATGTAATGCCCCGTTCCCCCTATTCGGGGAGCGCGGCCAAGGAATACTTACGACCGTCCGAACGGGACAGATTGAATTAAGATCCTTTCCTCGTTATGGATTGGTTTCTTCGGAATCAGGTCCCATATACGACGGACTGTGCCTCGAGGATGGACTCGGCGGCAGAGTCGAGAGGGGCCTTTCCGTTGCGTTGGTTTCTTGTCCGTTTTCGTGCCGCTTGGATGCTTTCTTGTTGGTTTTATGACTTGCGTTTTCTTGAACGGTTTCAATGGATTTCATTGCTTTCGTTCTTAGGATTTCGCATTTCGTATCGACCCTTGGAGACCGAAGCAGGAGGTATTGATCATCCGTTGGTGCGTGCAGGTGATCGTGTAGACGACGCGCGAGCGGAGTCTTAGGGACCTCTCCTTCTTCTTCCTATTCAACAAACTTGTGAGTGGCTCTATTTCGATAAGCACCTTCTTTCCAAGGGCTCCGTTCATAATAAAACTGACTCAGTTGGGCATTCAATCAAACGATACCAATTAAGTAACAAGTTGGATAACAAGATAAGATAAGAAGTAGGCTTGGAACACCCATTGCTTGTCATACAAATCTTGCATAAATTTATTGATGCATGCATGTTCGTTGGGTGTTTAATGGGTTGGTATCTATTGATAGTTCAAAGTATTCTTCTATAAACTGCTGCATGTTATTTCATATAACTGTTGGTTGATTATGATAGTACAGTAAAGCAGTTTCATACATGATATTCTTTAAATGGCTAGTAAGTAAATCTATGAGGTAGAGTCATAGAAATGGTCATGGGAATTCTTGTGCACAAGGGATCCAGGTTCCTGCGAGCGGTTCCGGGGCACCGGGCCGTCTCGACCCGGGCGGAATCTACTTTCTTAGTCCTGGGAGCGGGGAATTGTAGCGGGGCTAGCTACCCGCGCTACAAGCGTCGCCGCCAGCCCAGACTAAACCCATGATGGCTCCTAAACATCAAGAGAAAGATGTTGTGTATATTTAAACTGTGCAGACTAACTATGTCTTCGTGACAGGGAAGGCTATGGTAAGTTGTACAGGTGGTTCAGACGGGACAGGTAAAGTCACCGAACGGTGGCATGGGAAGTTATATTATTTTGTTCTTGCATACCTGCTAAATGAAATCTGATCTAGGCAAGAATAGAAACCCACCTAAGCAAATAATTGTAGCATACTCATTAGATCATATCTCTTGAGCTTGGTAAAGTTGAGCAGCTAGCCTTCACCAGTGCTTTTCGAAGTACTGACCCTCGTTGTAGCAGGTTCCCCGGCGCAAGGCGACGCGGCGAGGAGCTGAAGCTCACTACGAACTTTTGGGATCCTTGGCGGTTCGTGGCCAAGACTTTTGGAGGCTCAAGCTAAGAAGCCTTTCACTATCTCCGTTGCTGAATATCGCTAAGGCGATGGTGCTTACTCGCACCCAAGGTGGATTTTGTGTTTTTGAATCTATGTAAAGGGACATAATGTATGGATCGGCTATCTCATTTTGCGTCCAAGTTTGTAAGCCCGTGGGCATTTTATACTTTTGAGTCAAGCAATGTAAGAAGATGTTCATTATGAATAAAAGAGAAACTTTTCTATGCCTCAACCTTGTGTTATCTTATATGTCCACTCTGTTGCATTGTTCTAAAGAATATCCTTATGCCTAAGGCCTTGTGCACGCGCGCCCTACGCGTGCACGGCATCACGCCCGGGGGACGATTATCGATTAGCTGAAATCGGGGCGTGACAGTTATCCCTATCCGTCGCACGATCTGTACGTACCAGTCGCCAGCCGAGTACGCAAGTCTGTGTCCTACATGTGACTCACACTCGTGTAAGAATAGTGTCATGGCCAATGAAACATAAAATGCCTCATAATGATGGGGTAGTCTCATGAAGTAGGTCCAATGCATATACATAAATAAAAACAGAATATGACGACACCGTCGTTGCACCCAAGTTTTCTTGGACGCACAATTTATTTAACAGTTAAAATATATGAACTAAACTAAGCAGAAAATAAACATGCATGCATCTTATGGAATGTAAATATTAGTACAATGGCAAGGTATACTTGTCGAGCAAGAGTTCTGTATAGTGCACGTCCAAAATCGTGTTGAGTTTGTGTAAGAAAAAATTGTAGTTAGGGTTTGGGATGGTTTGTAATATATATAGAGATAAGAGGCGGTGGAGACTGCTGTTGTTTCTTTCTTTCATTGGTTTTTGTTTCGGTTGATGAGAGTTTAGTAATAATAGGTAAAGAGGCGGTGGAATGAGGCGATGGTGTTGCTGCTGATATTTTTCTTCACACGCGCGGATGAAAGGAATTAAGCGGTGGGGTTGTTTTACGCGCGGAGAAGGGAATTAGGCTGTGGGGTTATTTTACGCTACTGCTGTTGTTGATATTTTTCTTCTTTTTAACGGTTCCGGGTAGGGTTTAAACGGGTAGTGGTTTTTGGATAGAGGGTTTCGGCTGAGGTCCAATAGGAATTTCTTTTCTATTAAAAATTATATATTATATATATATACATAGAAAATTCTAAAAATTATGTTGGTGCATAATATTAAGCTAGCAACTGTCCAAAGGGTCTCCTACATGGAATAAATTAGAAAAAATTTATGATGGCTCCATAAATCTCCTAAATACACAAACACCTCAAAATTAAATAAAAATCTATTCCCTCTATTTAGCACATAACTATTATAAATGAATGAAATAATTTATTAATTCAGATTTTCAGAATTAGGGGTTTTACAGGTTGACCAATGCTCCAACGATGTTTATGGATTTGATGAACCATATCTTCATGCCATACTTGGACTAGTTTATGGTAGTATTTATCGATAACATCTTTGTATATTCTTGTAATGAGAAGGAGCATGAAGAACATCTCAGGATAGTATTGCAGACCTTAAGGGAGCATCAACTATATGCAAAGATTAGTAAATGTGAGTTTTTGTTGGACCACATATCTTTTCTTGGACACATTATTTCTGGAGCAGGAGTGTTAGTTGATCCCAAGAAGGTAGAGGCAGTAGAGAACTGGCTAGTCCTAAAGACAGTAGCAGAAGTACGTAGTTTCCTTGGATTGGCAGGATACTACAGAATATTTATGACATATTTTGTAAGGATTTCAGCACCAATAACCCGGTTAACATGTAAGAAGGTCAAGTTTATATGGTCAGCAAAGTGCCAGATAGCTTTTGAAAAGTTGAAGAAGAAGTTAATCTCTGCCCCGATCCTTACTCTTCCAGCAGGCTCCGGAGGATTCACAGTATATTGTGATGCATCTGGCAAGGGACTTGGGTGTGTTTTGATGCAACATGGGAGAGTAATGGCGTATGCTTCTCGGCAACTTCGAGATCACAAGAAAAACTATCCAACTCACGACTTAGAGTTGGCGGCGGCGGTGTTTGCACTTAAGCTATGGAGGCACTACTTATATGGCGATCATGTGAAGATATTCACAAATCATAAGAGTTTAAAGTATCTATTCACACAGAATGACCTAAACATGAGGCAGAGAAGGTGGTTAGAGTTGTTGAAAGACTATGTCGTAGAGCTTCAATACCATCCCTGTAAGGCTAATATAGTAGCTGATGCACTTAGCAGAAAAATGGAGAATTAATATTGGCCACTCAGAAACACATTATTGAAGACTTACAAGACATGGATATCAAGATAGTGCTTCCACAAGATACATGATTTCTGGTTAGCTTACAAATCCAGTCTACTTTGGTTGAAAGAATCAAGATAGCTCAGGCAGAGGACCCAAAGATTCAAAAGCTACGGGCAGAATGCGAGTCCGGTCTTCGAAAAGAGTTGACGATTCATGCAGATAGAACGCTAAGGTTTGGAAACCGTCTATGTTTACCATGCAGGGATATTCGGCAAGAAGTTATGACTGAAGCACACAGTTTCCGATATTCCATTAATCCAGGAGGCACAAAGATGTACCAAGATATCAAATAACACTTTTGGTGGAACGGAATAAAATGAAAAATAGCATACTTTATATCGCGATGTCTGATATGTCAACAAGTGAAGGCAGAACAACAAAGATCGACAGGGTTATTGCAGTCGCTTCATATTCCAGAGTGGAAGTGGAAACACATCACGATGGACTTTGTGATACCGATTTACCTAGATCCCCGACTGGTCGAGATACAGTTTGGGTGATTGTGGATCCGCTCACAAAAGTGGCATATTTTCTCCCCTTTAGAGTAGGACAGTCTATAGAGCTGTTGGCAGATTTGTACATTTGACAAATTATGAGGCAACATGGTGTACTAGTAAATATAGTGTCAGACCGAGATACAAGGTTCACTTCTCATTTCTTGAGAAGATTGCACGAAAGATTGGGTACTAAGTTAAGATTCAGTACGGCGTACCATTCCTAGAAAGACGGACAATCTGAGAGAACCATCCAGACCTTGGAGGATATGTTACGAGCTTGTACCCTAGACTTTTGTAGATCTTAGGAGAATCACCTTTACTTGGTGGAATTCTCATATAACAATAGTTATCAGGCAAATATTCAGATGGCACATTTTGAAGCATTATATGGCAGGAAGTGTAGATCACCGTTAGCTTGGAACGATATTGGTGAGCGAAAAATGTTAGGCCCCAAAATGATCACGTAGACAGTAGAGGTTGTCAGACGGATCAAAGAGCAACTTTGGGTTGCACAAGATAGTCATCGTCATTGGGCGGATCAACATCGTAGTCCTTTAGAGTTCTCTGTCGGTGATCATATATTCTTGCAGATTTTACCGACACGTGGAGTCATTAGATTCGGGGTTCGCGGAAAGCTTAGTCCGCGATACGTTGGTCCATTCGATATCCTCGATTGGATGGGCGATATGGTTTATCGTCTTGACCTTCCACCTTCGCTCGATGAGATACTCAATGTATTTTATGTGTCTCAGTTGCGTAGCTATGTTCCGAATCTGAGTCATATCCTCGATCACTCTGAATTAGTTGTCACGCCCCGGTCCCGCAGGGGCCGATCGTCCTCGCTTGGTCACTACGGAACCGATCATCCTCGCTTGGATACGATGTCGTGCAAGCCTAAGGTGCGCTTGCACAAGGCCAAAGCTTTGAACAAGAGCAAGTAAGTTATTCAAGACAGGAGCAGCGACACATATATTGCAGAAAAGTAAAGAACACAATGGCATGTGAAAACAAGCTTTTTTTATTGATAATCAAGTTGTGTTACAAGCGACGCTTGGCCAAGGTTACAGTTCGCTTAAGCTCTCTCTTACTCTCGATTATAATGACACTATTCCATACAATATGTCCCTCTATACAAAAGCAGCTCAAAGCAAACTCGATATAGCTGAAGGCATCAACTCCAGATTTTTGGATCCTGGGAATGAGGCACGGCTATTGCTTCCTTGGACGATCCAGCACCTGAGAACAAGCAAACTGTTGATGGGTCAGCACTTTGGAGAAAGTACTGGTGAGTATAAAATCAATGAACAGAAGCAACATCCCCTGAAACCCACACTAAGTAAGCATGTGGCAAAATATTATATTACTAGTGATCTTACTACTTTTACCTATGTTCATTTCATGTAGCACAGGATTTGAGTCAGTTTACTTCTTTCGAAAACATAGATTTGGAAACAGTTTTGAATATTCAAACATGTAAGCATACAATTGGGATAATGTTCAATCGTACAGTGCGCAACATGTATCATGCACCATATTCTAACTCTTAGGAACAAAAGTTATCTCTAGTGGACTGTTCATCTCGAATCAAGACAAGTATTTCAAGCAGACTATTCAATTCGATGCAATAGGGGCAGCAACATATTCAAGTAAAACAGATACATCTTATTTTGCTTAAATGATAAGGGACATAAGAAAATATAAGTGATCACTGATTCAGTGATCCTTACCTAAGACCGAACAGTTATCCCTGCAGCAGACATACAAGTTAGCAACAATTTGTATAAACATATATGTATAAGGTTCTCTTTCCATGTCCGTCTTTGCATCAAACGGTTAGGTATGCAAGAAGGCTAGCCTAGCATGCGCCCTAACTATATAATGGTCCATGGGTAGCGCCATGATTAGCAGCGGTTGTCCAAGGTTCAGCTCTTCACTAGCACGCATATGTGTCGGCAGTTGTGACTCAAGGTTCAGCTCTTCACCAACACACACGAGTACTAGCAGCTGTGACATCATGGGTTCCGCACAACACTAATAGACACATCACCCCACTAGACCCCCAGCAGGCCGTATCCTCAGGGCAAAATGAAAATCTCTTCCAGACCGAGCGATTATCAGTGCCCCAGGAACCGTTCAAGAGACAAGACATTATGCACAAGTTGTCCAAGACCAATGCAATGACATGGAGCATCTATAATACAAGCAAAACAAATGATCAAGTAAAACATATATGGTCGAACAAAACATATCTTGTCAAACAAAGCATATCTTTCACATATCTAATAGCACACCCCCCTAGATCCCGTAAGACCGGAACATCAGGGTACACTATTAGTCTCTGCATATACGAATCAAAAACTTATAGCAGTTCGATATAACAAAATGGGCAAGTGAAACATAAAATAGCAAGCACGATATCGATATCATAGCAACTAGCATGCAATATCTATCTCTTTCTTAGCATATAACAAAGGGACATGTTCAAGCGATTCTTTTACTTATCTTTTTAGCATGGCAAGGGTTTGTTTCGATAGCGATGTCAGTGTAACTAAGCATGCAACATTTCTTATACTCTTGACTTAGCATGACAAGGTTCTATCTCATTCAGACAAGTATACAAGTTCTCTAGTTAAGCAAGCAGGTTCGTTTCAATGACAAGCTATACGAGTTCTCTTATTAAGCATGCAGAGGCAGGTTCTATCATTCTTCTTATGAAACTATCTTCTTAGAACAAATATTCAAAAACTCAGATTCATTATTAAGGTGTGCAAGAATTAGATAATGCACTTCTGCCCACTCACTTAGATCAATCATCTTATAGTTCGGTCAAAAACTCTCCGAGAAGACTTTTGCTCGAGCAAGCAAAGCGATATAACTTGTACATAGTGCCTACGCGGAGCAGGGCACTACATTAGTCGTTGGTACCGACTTATCTTACGAGGAGCAATCCGTATCCATTCTTGATCGAAGGGAGAATGTACTCAAGAATTAAACTATTTCTCTTGTCCGAGTTACCTGGGGCTATCACACTCTTGGAGAATCGACGTGGGAGCGTGAGGACTATATTCTGTCTCAGTACTCGCACATATTCGATTCGCAAGGTATATTTGGCATTATACCTTCGTATCTTAGATTCATTGATCAGGTGATCACCTATGTGTTTAGATGTTATTGTTTGCGTGTGTAGATTTGTCATTAGATTTGTATCGTGCTAATCCTGACTTCTTTAACTTTACTTGGATGCGAATTCCGAGGATAAAATTTTTCTAAGATGGATAGAGTTGTCACTCCCCGTTCCCAGTATACGTATTTAGAGCGTATTTTATTTCTTTCTTGCATGTTAATTAGGTTGCATGAGACTAAGCCCATTATTTGGTTCATGTGTTTATTATGAGGATAGGAGTTGTTCATGGTTTGAACCATTGTTCAACCCTATCCTTATATATAAACCAAAACCTCTCTCTCTCTCTCTCTCTCTCTCTCTCTCTCTATTCTTTCATTTCCTTTCCCTCTCTTTGGACTTCTCCCTTCCTCCATAGGCAAGTATATCTTGCATGAGAAATGAAATAACCTTCCATATTATTAGTCTATTATGTTTATTGTGTGATTCTAAGCATGTTTAATTCTTGGAGTTTTCGGTTTTGATGGATGGATTAGAGTATATCTATATTTCTAACTTAGGTTTTTTATGGGTTCCGGAAGTTTTTCTTGGTTTTGATCTATTAAAACTTATTTTTTTTCCTAAAAACTAGTTGTTCTATGTGTTAGAGCTTTTTATATCATGCATTTTGGCTTTTTAATCACTTAATTTGGAGTTAAATTAAAGTTGTTATGGCCAAAACAAGTTATGGACTTATGTTCTCGGATCTGTCCTGACAGGGACGATGGGCAGTGCTGTGTGTAGTGCGTCGTGCACATAAATCTGGCCGCACACAGTATGACGCACATGAATTTTAGCTCGCGCTTGGAAGTGCATCGCATGCACAATCTTGTCGCGAGCAATGCACCGCACATGGATTTTTAGCGCAGGCAATGCGCCGCGCATGGAATGCTTGTCGCGCGCAGTACGCTGCACATGGATTTCTGGCAGTGCGCATGAAATACTCCGCACATGGAATTTTTGCTGCGGGCAATGCGCCACGCATGGATTTCTGGCCGCGGGTAGTAATTCGCGCATGGAAATTTGGCCGCTCGTATGACAACCAGGATGATGGTTTTTGCCTTATTTAGCTATTTTTTTGCTAGAATGTTGTAAAACTCAAAACATGAAAGTTGTAGATCTCTGTCTTGCCTTTCCAAATCTTTTTGAATTACCTCATTTGAAATTCGGATGAGAGAGTTATGCCTAGTTTTCTAAAATGTATCAAATCTTAATTTTGTAATTTTTATTAGACCTTGTGATTTCATGTGTTGATCTTAGAATTAGAAGTGTATATAGATTAAGTATAACTGTGTACTTTAAATTAACCATGTATTAGACCCGACCATGTGCAGAACTAGACCATGCACCGACGATGCACCAAGTGGCTATATTACTTTCTTGGTGCATGACTTTCTTGGCATATCATCCTTGGCGCATGACTTTCTTTAGGTGTTATATTCTATATGCTTGATCTTAATGCATGTAAGTGTTAAGCTTCTAAGTGTCAATGGACTTTGTGACCAGACCTGGTACTAGACATGACCATGTGCTAGAACTGACTATGCGCCCGATGTAATCATGTGAACTAAGATTATACGAGGAACTAGACTATGTGATAAGTTACTCACCAGTTGTGTGCATGACATGAGCTACCAGTACATGTGATCAAGATTCATGTGACCCACTGATTGGTTGGTAATTGGACCCGAATACTATATCCATGCTGATACAATTATTGCATGCTAAGTGTACATGATCTAAATGTGTACTAAGGTGCGACATAACGTCTTACATTCTAACTGATTTCATGTTTAAGTCGTGCATCGAGAATGCCTCTTATAACTCGTGAATACATGATACTATATATATTTTCCCAGCACAGGCACGATATGTGATTCAAGGACCAAAGCGTGGTGTCACGTCCAGTCCCAAAATACGTAGGACCAGATACACGTTCAAATGCCAACTGTACGAACAAGTATAGGAACCCAATTTAATGGACCTAACCAGTCATAGTACGCTAAAAAATATATCTAAGTCACAGTATCTCAGGCAGGTAAAATCTAGTCTCATCCATAAAATATCACAGAATAGGAAACTGAATGAAATAGAATAAGTCTCAGAATTCACTACAAAAGAATATCTAGTGGAGAACAGTCCACAAAAATGAGTACAAAATAATACTGAAAGAATACAACTAAGCAATAAAGAAATAGTCCGGGTGTCAGCTAACTAGATAAAGACACCAAAGATACTGAGCAATTGTCGTCGATGAATGAATACTCAAAGAGACTCATGTGGCTTCACCTCGAAGTCCTCGTCTACAAAATCTTCAACTCCGTAATCCGTCGGGTACAAGTGCTCTTCTGGATCTGGAAAAGATGCTAGGTCCTCAGAGGGACATAACAAGTACACAAAAAATTGACATGCATAAAAGTAATGCAGTAAACAATAAATAAGGTAACTAAACTATCTATGTAATATGCACTCGAGACATCTCTAATGGCGCATGATGGGGAAGAAATAGAAAAACAGTCGTCCCACCAGGCGTTTCGTAGAACTCAGGGGTTACACAGTTGCACCATTTTTATAGTACAGTACGAAACAAAAATCCCATAAGCTCACTAGTAGATTCTTCCCTCCCCCCATGAACTATCCGAACCGTATACGCGGTGTAGACATAATGCAACGACGTCAATGAAAATCTAGAACTCAAACTAACACCAACTACTAACACAAGACGCGAACTCACGTATAGATGGCCAGTCAACACGCCAGTCCATGCACTCACTCACTCAGTGAACGTGTTTAAAACATTATCAGGCTAGAAGATACCACATATCTTCATAACATAACGGTTCGTCTACTACTCTAAGACGCATGCATACAGCTAACAAAATGAAAAAATCTAGGCATATGTAAACTGCACAATACAAACAAGTAAGGTGTACTTGCCTTCCAAGCCACGATACGAGCACAACAATTCTGGTCCGGAGCTCTCCACAGGAATGTCTCGAACACCTACCAATTAATTATTACACTAATTAGACTCTTACTAGCAAGTTAAAATTAGGTTATTAACTAGTTCTTAATTCTACGTTGATTGCTCATGCAAGTAACTAGCCTTCAAAATATTACTAGTCGTTAAACATTACCAAAAATCCTTTTTAAAGAAATTAATTATAAAAAATATTAATTCTGGAATTTTTATTAGAAAATAAGATTTTTAGTGATAGGGTCATCTCATATAATTTGTATGAGTCAAAAACCAAGTAAAAGCCAAAACTAGGTCATAATAGGATACCGACAAGTCAATAAAACTAAAATTTAATAAATGGATAATTCTGGAATAAAAAATTAAAATTCAGAATTAAAATGACATAATATAATTTTAGATGTAAAAAATATAGATTATTGGTCGGGGTTTAAGTCTGAAATTGCCAGAGTCAAGTTTTGTCAAAACTAAATCAACTTGTTACATAAAACACCTAGAATTTTCTAAATAGAAATAAAAGTTTGAATAAATATAGTAAAATCAGTAATAATTACAATAAATACTATTTCTTTTATCTATATAAAAATAATTAGAGTTTTATCATCTAGAAGTTGATCCTATTAGGGTTGGCAACCAAACTTGCTAGTATGCATGCAAAGGGGTGGTACATGGTTGTTGTGACATCATAGACATAAAATTTTATATTTAATTAATAAATTTCAGAATATATATATTCTGTAAAAATAATAATCCACCTAGAAATTTAGGTTTTCCATCTACTATTAAGTCCTAATAAAGTCCAAGGGTCTCCAACATGCATACATCGAAACTAGGTCAACTAGGTGACTTTTTATGCATAAAAACCATTTAAATCTAAAATAATATTTTCAAAAATATATATTAAATACTGAATTTAATATAGGTTAATAACCTCATATATTAATTATGTACAAAATTTTAGAAGGGTTCGATGCGGGATTTTAGAGAAAACATAAAACTCGGCCACCCTTCCCATTATACATGCAATTTATTCCAAAAATATTAACAATTTAATATTATAAAATAATCAGTAAAATATAGATAAGAATAATTTAAACATAATATTTCTTTATTATTAACTTGATTTAATCAAGGTTTCTACCTATGGGTGCATACATCCATTCATGGGTTCAAATATTTACATGCAAACTCTAAAATAAAATCCTACAATGAAGAATATGTCAATGGGTTGAAAACACATATAAAAATATTTATTTATATATATATAAAAATATTTATTCATGCATTCATACATATTAGAGAGGTTGGAGGAAGAATGAGACTTACTATAAAGAGAGAAGGATGAAGAACTAGGGTTTTAGATGAGAGAGATGTATACATATACATATACATATATATATATATATATATATATATATATATATATATATATATATATATATATATATATATATGGGTATAGAGAGAGAGAGAGAGGGTCGACGGAATAGAGGGGGAGGGGTGGAGGGGGGGGGGTCCGCGGGTTTGAAAGCGGGGTCGATCATGGGTCGGTTTTGGATTAGTTTAAATTATTTTCTAATTAGGTTGTTAGTTATTTAAAAGTCAGCAACTAATCAATTAATTAATTTTACAAAGATTTGATTTGATTCCATGGGATTAAAATAGGAATAAATAAAAAATAAAAAATAAAAAATCCTACAAAAGAGGAAAGTGGCCTAAATTGACATGGTGGAATTATGGGTTGCTTATTGAAAAATGTTGGATTGGAAAATAATCAAAAATAAATTATTTATATAAAAATATCTAAAATTTAAACACAATAAACTAAAAATTTTACGTTAGTACCATACTAATGCCGAATGGCCGAATTCTTATCACCCAAAGTCAAGCATGCATGCTCTCAACATGTCCTCCAATGTCTGAATAGTATGCTCTAACTGTCTGTCTGTCTGTGGGTGATAAGAAGTGCTAAACTTTAATATAGTTTCTAGGCTTTCCTGAATACTCCTCCAAAAGTGTGATGTGAACCTCGAATCTCTGTCAAAAACTATGCTGATTGGTACTTTATGTAGGCGTACAATCTCCTTCATGTACATCTCTGCCAGAACTTCTGTAGATTGCCTAACTCTAAAGAGTAAGAAGTGTGCTGTCTTAGTCAATCTGTCCATAATCACCCAAACTGCATATCGGCCAGCTAGACTCCTCGAAAAACCCGTAACGAAGTCCATGGTGATGTTCTCCCTTTTCCACTTCAGGATTGGAAGCAGTTGGAGTAGTCCTGCTGATCTTTGATGTTCAGCCTTAACTTGATAACACACTAGGCACTTCGCCACAAAACGTGCTATCTCTCGTTTTATCCCATGCCACCAGTAATGTTGTCTCAAGTCTCTGTACATCTTTGTACCTCCCGGATGAATAGAGTATGCTAAACTGTGAGCCTCCGATATTATCTCCTGCCTAAGCTCTCCATTAAGAACATAGAGGCGATCCCCACACCTCAAAGTCCCATCTTCGTATATCCTCAGCCCAGTCTGTAACCCAGCCTCAGTCCTCTGTCTAAACCTCTGAAGTCTCGTATCAGTCGGCATAGTTGCCTTGATACGCTCCACCAATGATGATTGTACTTGAAGGTTCATCAACTTTGCGACTTCTCCTGGCATAACCACCTCTATGTCCAGCTTCTCCAAATCATATAACAAGTCCTTTTGTATTATCAAGAAGTACGCCATCGGTCTCCTACTCAACATATCCGCTACTGCATTAGCCTTGCCTGGATGGTACTGTAGCTCAATGTCAAAATCTACCATCAACTCGAGCCATCGTCTCTGTCTCTGATTAAGATCCTTCTGAGTATAGATATACTTTAAGCTCTTATGATCTGTATAGATCTCCACAGTCTCTTCGTATAAATAGTGCCTCTAAAGCTTCAGAGTAAAGATTACTGCTACAAGCTCCAAGTCATGAGTGGGGTAGTTCTTCTCATGGATCCTCAACTACCGAGAACCATATGTTACTACCTTTCCATGCGGCATCAAGACACAACCTAATCCCTTTCCAGAAGCATCACTATAAATAACAAATCCTCCCGATCCAGTAGGTATGGTCAAGATCGGTGCTGTAGTTAGGCTCTTCTTTAACTCATCAAACGCCATTTGACACTCCTCTGTCCAAATAAATTTTTGGTCCTTGTGGGTCAACCTTAGGCTCTACAATCCTCGTAAAATTCTCCATAAACCTCCGGTAATATCCGACAAGTCCTAGAAAACTCCGTACCTCTGAGACGTCGATTAGGGTCAGCCACGTCTCTACTGCTGATATCTTACCTGGATCCACTTATATGCCTTCTCCTGAGATAACATGCCCTAGAAAAGACATGATCTAGGAGAAACTCGCACTTGCTCAGCTTAGCATATAACTTCCGATGTCTCAATGTTTCTAGCACCTTCCTCAGATGTTCCTCGTGCTCCTCATAGCTCTTCGAGTACACCAATATGTCGTCAATGAATACGACCACAAACTGGTCCAAGTACTGATGGAATACTTGGTTTATTAAGTTCATAAACACAACTGATGCATTTGTTAATCCAAAGGGTATTACTAAGAACTCGTAATGACCTTAGCGAGTCCTACAAACTGTCTTCTGAATATCCTCGTGCCTCACCTTCACTTGATGGTACCTAATCTCAGATCAATCTTAGAAAACACCTGTGCTCCTGTCAATTAGTCGAACAAGTCATCAATCCGCGATAGGGGGTACTTATTCTTGATGGTCACTATATTAAGGGCTCTGTAGTTGATGCACATGCGGACTGTTCCATCTTTCTTTGGTACAAACAATACTGGGCCTCCCCAAGATGATGCACTTGGCTTGATGAATCCCTTGTCCTGCAACTCTTGCAACTGCACCTTCAGTTCATCTAGCTCCTTCTTTGCTAGCCGATACACATTAGAAGATATTAGCGCGCTTCCGGTACTAACTCAATAATGAACTCGACTTCTCTGTCTGGTGGCCGATAACTCGTCTAGAAATATATCTACAAACTCCTCAATAATCGGCGACGACATAACTTCCATTGCCATACAAGCTCCACCTAATTGGCCTACTCCCTTCTCTGTAGTTCCTCTCATGAACTCAAACTCTGGATGACTTGGCGGCTTAAAGATAGCACAACCTTTATGGCAATCTAATACTGCATGATATTGGCTAAGCCAATCCATCCCTAATACTACGTCAAAATTTGGCATTAGAAATACCAAAAGTCGAGCTCTCATCTTTCGACCATAAACAATAACTGAACAAGTCCTATACGTGCTAGTTACAGGCACTATTCCTCCTCCGGTAAGAATCCTCAAACTCTTAGGCAAGGATAAAGTAGCTATTATATGCATTGCTATAAATCTAGATAATATGAATGAAAGAGTGGCCCCGGAATCAAATAAAATAGTGGCATGTACTAATCCGACTAGAATAATACCTTTAATAGCCTCTTCTTCAGTCTCTTCTCCTCCTTGATTCAGAGAAAATACCTGTCCTTGCCTCTGAGCTCGTGGCTGCTGTTTAGCTCTCTCGAACTGCACTGCCTGCGATGCCAATGAAGGTCCTCTCTGCTGACCTCCTGGTACTGGTAAACGAGGTTTTCCTCCTCCTTGGTTGGTTGCTCCCGGTGCTGGTACTGCTGGCTTCTGCCCTCCTAATGGAACTATGGCTCTACACTGCGGACAATCCTGAGCCTGATGTTGTCCCTCTCCACAAATCAAGTAAGTCCCCAGTTTCTTCCTTCACTCCCGTTGTAGGTGCCCCTTCTTGCCGTAGAAATGACAAGTCAGAGACTCTCTAAGCTGGTAGGGTCCCGTCCTCTGTTGCTGCTGCTGTCCCATTGGTCGTCAGATAGGCCCTCCTTGTTCTATCTTTGCTGGTCCTTGCTGAATCCTCTGTTGATTACCTTTTCTCCTGCTGATGGCCTCCTGAATCCTAGCCTCCGTTAATAATTCAGCATAAGAGATCCGAGACTATGAGCTGGTATAGTATTGAAGCTCCTTAGTCAGCCCGTGATAAAATCTCTTAGCTTTCTCCAAGTCATTAGGTATCAGAACGATGCCATATTTACTTAGGCGGCTAAACTCTGAGTCATACTCATCGATCGTCTTGTTTCCCTATTATAGATGCAGAAACTAGTTGTACAATGCATTCTTCACAATGGCCGAAAAGTATTTCTTCTCAAAGTACTCCAAGAACTGCTCCCAAGTATGGTGTGTATCCAATTGGCGCTCCATCAATTCCCACCAGTAATGAGCGTTCCCTTTTAACTGATTCCTTACGCCTGTTATGTCACGACCCACACCCGGAATTTGGGCATGAGCCGTAGGTACGTCCAGCCTACGCTGCAGCATCGACTGTAGAACGATGTCTAGGTCTCAAAACTACTAATCATAACTCACAAAATAACCTGTCAATGATCCCAACTCCATAAGGAGGACAATGAAAATAAATATGAATATAATCATTTCAACATAAGATACTCAATCACAACAACTATAGGAAGTAAATGACACGATACGATGTGAAAGATATAAAAAGTTCTGACATAAGTCTAGCACATAACTCAATAACAATAATAATCTAGAGTCTAGCTATCCCAACATAAATAGTCTCAACATAATACAACTCAAGTCTCAAGTTTAGAACAATTCAATATATAGATAACTAGACTAAGAAGCTGTCTAAACGACTGCGGGTGGTATCTCCTCTAAGGAGAGTGGCTCCTCTGGAATCTCCGGAATGTAGTCCCTATCTACTCCTGGACCATAGTGGGTAGGACAAAAATCCTCAAGATCCTCTAAAAATATTATCCAGTCAGGATTGGAGCGAAGCACAAACACTAAACAGTAGTTTCAATTATATTGACAAAAACTGTAAAATAGTGCAAGAAAATACATGACAAAGAAATACTAGAAAATAAGGAATACTGGAGAGACATGTAATCAACATATAGATCTAACTAGCAATGAAAAGATATATGTTAATACTAGAATGAGTGAACTGGAATAAGAATAGAAATTCTAGCTAAGTGTTGTGAAATATCAGTTTGCTATATGATCGGCTTGGGACTAGATCAGGCTTGTTATATATGATTGGCTATGATACATGTGAGATCAGGCTAACCATCTGGTTAGCTATGATGCGAGCAATAGTCAGGCTAATCATATAACCTTGCTAATATTTCTCCGTCCCTAGCTAGTATGATGGATTCCAATCATGACTCCTCATGACAAGTATCTATGACACTAGCCCGTGTATCCACTGTGTCGAAATCAAGTATACACTACAACTAGAATCATAGTAATAATCAAAATAATAAAATCTGTCAGAGAATGTACTCGTCGAAATCCGGTGAACAATATCAAAGATGTCCGAAACGGTGCCTCAGAGACCTAAATATGGAATCTTACATCAATACAAGGTTTTGAAATAAATACAAGTTAAATTAGTCCATTTCTAGATCTTAAAGTCATTTCTAAGTTAAAAATAGTCAAACTAGGTCAAACTAACTATTTCTAGGTTATGCACAAGTTTCTAGGTTCATACCAAGGTAATTAGCCCATATTAGCCACTAACTAGCTAACACTTAGTCAATATATATATATATATATATATATATATATATATATATATATATATATATATATATATATATATACACTAGATAATATGATACTCTATGTATCTGTATACCCATAATCTATACATATATACGACTATATATATAGTATCTAGGTATACTCTATAACTTAGAATTTCTCTAGCTAAAACTCATATCTCAGTACTCATACCTTAGCTTGACTCAAGACAAATACTAATACTTATCTATTATACTACATTACCTTAACCAACACTTATCATTAATATTACCTTAACTACATTAGTTATAACCTTGACTGAAACTATAACTCAATACCTTAGTATTTCTAACATTAGTATTTCTAACATATCTTTCTAACCTTAACTACACCTATCCTAATTCTTACCTGTGCACATATGTGCACATGTTACACTCTACAACTTGCTGCTGCTGTCACAAGCAGTCGATGTACTCACTGCTGTTGTTTCTCTCTTATTACATTTTCCAATTTCTCCTACTACAGGCTCCAATACCTGAGCCTACATCACTGCCAACCCTTAACTCCTTCACTTGACTGAACACTCTAACCCCTCACCCTCACAAAAATTCTGCAGCAACCATACCAATACATGCAAACCCTTCTACAGGAATTAACACTTGTAGTGCACCTTAGAGTGCACTGCAGAATCATAATCTGCAAACATATCCAATCCTCATTGCTGCAACCCCCATCCTTTTCCCCAACTAGCTGTAAGAACACATCTCCCTGACACTTAACACTTAGACACATTCTCTTGCTCACCTCACTTCCCTCCAATACTCACCATCCTACTGCAACTATTATACTCTTCAACTCCACTCACACCACACTTCTCAGGTACCAATTGTAACTACTTTGTTTTATTCACTAATACTACACCTTATACACTTCACTGATACTCATGGGTCATACAACTAAAGACACTCACTCACCAACACTTTCACACATGCAACATTCATACATTATACATGGATACCAGCCAACCAATCATTCCTCACCCAATCTACTACTACTACTACTGCTACTTCAATCACAGTCCCCCTTCACATCACTTACACTGATACTCTACTGAGTGTATCAGTGTTCACTCACAAACATGCCACCCCAAACCTACATACATGGCGCTTAATCCACTGCCTTCTAATTACTACTAATACTCTAACTGGCACAATGCATTATGCACACTGATACTTCAAAGTATAATCTAAGCTCCCCCTTCCCAACTAAAACTGCACCTGGCAGTGCATACACATAAATATACTACTGCACTCAAACACTAATGCACCAAGGACACCCCTAACCACTCACCTAACACTGCTAGCCAATCACGAGCACACTGTTTTGTTATACTATATTTATTGATACTTTAGGATATCCTCTCACTACTGCTACTTACAGAGAACTCCATTGCAAAACAAAACTCTGTGCACAGTCTCTTAATACCCTTGTACTCGAGTGCTTGGTTAGTTGGTTAAACTGTAACCATTACCTGCTGCAACCTGGTATACACCAATGTACTGCAGATGCATGCTAACACAACTCCTTGCTCACACACATACACATGTGCACACATATTTGACACAACTTATGTGCATCACCCACAATAACAAATTAAAATCAAACCATACACACTAACAAACTGAAATCAACACTTGTACACAGCAAGCCCGACTGATACTTCCTACCCCAAATTCGATACTCCAACTGTACACTGTGCAGAGACTGATGCAACTCAGCATTGATGATGCAGATCAGCCAGCATCAGCCCGGCACTCCCTCACTGACTGAATCAACTGTTACACCACTGTGTCACTACCAACTACATAGTCATACTTACCTGATCCTCTTCACCCTCACGCACCAACTGATCATATTTCCAATATAACACTCTCTAACACACACTAGACAAATTCTCAAACACCTAGTGTGCAATGTTAAGATACTCTTAATACACTCAATAAATCTCATGCCAAAACCTTTAATAGCCTATTAATCATACTAATACATATTAAATACATATGGACTTTATACATTTCTTGGAAGAGGGGGAAGGGGCCGGCCATAGGGGTAGGAGGAGAGACTCTCTCTCTCTCTCTCTCTCTCCATTCATTTTATTTTATTTCAATTCTAGATCTAAAAATTTTCTCTTCCAAATTATTTCATCCCTACCCAAATTCTCTTCCAATTCCTTCTCTAATCACCATTGGAGGCTATTGGAATAAGGAGGAGGCAAGGATCTACAAGGAGGAGGAAGAAGCACAAGTTGAAGGCTCTTGACACTCATTTGGAGACTTGCATTGGGAATCCATCTCCCAATAAGTATAATTCAGTTTTTCTCTTCTAATTAGAATCTAAATCCGTAATTTAATCATTAGGAACCCTCTCATGAGCTAGGACTATCTATAGGAAGAAGAATTAGGTTCATAGGAGGCCCATGGAGAAAGTTATAATGTATTTTATGTCAATTTTGGGAAAATTCCGAGATTAGCACTTCATGTGTTTGTCAATAGGTCAATTAGACCAAATTGACATGTGTTTGGTTGGGTAAGACTAATGTCGTGTCCAAAAATGGATATGTGTAGGCCGTATCACGATAATTTGGTGATACGTGTTGATTTAGGGGTTTTTCCTTCGACACGGGAGGTTGAGCATGTTCCATTTTGACACGGACACGTAGTTGAGTAGCTAGCACTTTGTAATGATTAGAAATATAATTTTAGACTTGCTCACATCATTTGTGATGCATGGGTGAAGTGTTGGAGCTGTATCGTAAGCGTATCATAAATTTAGTGTTATACTGTGCGATGCACTTCAAGTATTTGATAATTTGCCTTCTGAGGCATGTATATTCTATTTAGTGTGTTCTCATTTCTAATTAGTGTTATTATATATATATATATATATATATATATATATATATATATATATATATATATATATATATATATATATATATATATATATATGATGGTAAGTGTATCCATGGTTGTATTGAGTGTTAAATAGGAGAGTAGGGGGGCCTTGTGCACTATGACAGTTGGTAATGTGAATTGTGTGTGGAAGTGCACAACAAGGAGAGTGATTGGGTATATTTCACATGTGTATGCACATGTGAAGAGAGTGTTGGTTCATATTTCAATAGGAGATGAAGGTATGTCTGGCCGCAGTAGGTGCACAGACATGTGCACAGACATTGGTGTGTCTGATGGGGATGCAAGAGAATGGGTGTGCAGCTGGTCCAGTCCAGTGAGGGTGTAATGTGTGTTCTGTTGTGCAGAAACCAAGTATGCACAAAACTTGTATAGTCTGTTGATTAGATGTTAGTCCATGTATTGGATGTCAGTTAAGTGTAAGTTAGTTAGTTAGTTAGATGTTACCAAGTTGATTGGTTAGTTAGTTGGGTGTTTAGCTAATGTATTAGTCATCTTTTGTTGGATGTTAGGATATGATATATTGTATTTTATATATATAAGTTTCACATGCTAACATTTTGGTCAGATAAGTTCAGTAAGGTGCAACTATAGGAGCTTGGGGTCAGGTCTGAAGGGAAGAGGGGACTGGTGTGAGGTAAGGTCGTATTTTGTTAAGTAGTAACTGTTAGTTAAGGGGTTGTCTGACATTGGTTAGGTTGATTAATTTATTAGTTAGTTTAGTTTGTAAGATAGTTAGGGTATGTTAATTATTAGTACATGTTAGTATATGTTAAGTCCTAGTTAGTATATATGTTAGTATGAGTTACTGTTAGTCCTAGGATTACCATGAGTTGTACAAGGTAATGCTAAGGTATTAGTTTTATCTCAAGGTATTGATATTGGGTATCAAGATGGTAGTTAGAGGGTGATACCAAGTTGGCTCAAAGCTAAGGTATTCATATGGAGTTAGTAATTACTATAGGATAACTAGTATATTATATATGATGGAGTTAGTAATTACCAAGTTGCCATGCTCTATCCATCTTGTATATGCTCTCTATTTACTGATACATAGTTTTTATCATTTATTGGAACTGCTGTTAGAGGTGTACTTTGCTCCAATCCTGACTGGATATTTTTTTCCAGATGACACTGAGGAGTGGTATCCCACTCATTACGGCCCCCAGGACGTAGTTGGCTTAGAGGTAGAGACTGTGGCTCAGGAGGGACTCACCCCAGTTGAGACATATGACATTTTACTCATAGGTTAGTAGAGGTTTATTTTTACTGGATTTGTCTCCAGCTTTGACTGTTAGTCTTATATTATATTTGGTGACTCATTGGATATTATTTATGTCTTATGAGTTGTATCATGACTTTTCAGATATTTGTGCGTTGTTCCATCTTATAGTTCTGTGATTGAGTATTTAAATTTCATTGTTGGCATTATATACCTTGATGATCATTATTGTTAGATAGTGTAGTTTACCCAAACAACGTTCTACCATCGATGCTATGGCGTAGGCTGGACGTCGTTCACTACTCGTGCCCCTACACAGGGTACGGGTCTTGACATCATGTTTGTTCCAACTGAAGGTAGAGGGGATGATCTAGTTCTTAACTCTAGCGCTGAGAAGAAGAAGACGATTTTCGCACATGCGTTCAAACACAGGGACACGAATGCACAATCTGCCTCATGGATAGGAAATCGTTGGGAGCATGCGCAGATGACAACCCACTACCAATGTGCATAGTCGTTGCTGAAAGGCTTCGTCATAAAGATGTGCTGATGGCAAAAACTTTTTGTTACGCGCATGGATGCAGCTATCTTGGGACTCTCATCATGAATATGCGTCGAAAAGCTGCGAACGACCACTCTCTGCATGGATGTAGCTTTCTCTCTGAGGCACTACATCATGAACATGCGCTGTAGTCGAAACGCGCATATGTCCAGAATATTTATCTGTGCGCATAACATCTCACGTGCATGGGTAACTTGTTTCTGACTTTCGGAGAACTACTTTGGCTGAGTGTGCATAATAATTTTTATGCGCATATCTGTCTTCGCACGTTTTCCATATACTTTTTTAAGTACTTTGACTTGTGTATTTATCATGCAGGGATCATCTTGATTTGCTTCGGTCTTGATGGAACACGAAAGGATATCATAAGTCCCATCGTTCGTGACGAACAGACATATTACCCGGAAGACAGTCTGTTATCTTCAAACCTAACTTACAGTAAGTACCCTCCGAACATAGTTGCCATATTGATTACAGTAGGCCCCATTGTTCGTAATAGATTTTCATCATATGTACTCATGATATTGGATATTAATGCAAAACTTTTTAACTCCTTTTACTTCCGTGGCTTCAGAAAGCTTTTGATGTATCTTCCTGTTTAAAATAAGAAATATAATTTTTTATTGTCCTAACTTTTTCTTGTGAATACGAATGTCCTACTAGAGGTGTTGTGGTCGTAGAGGGACATTGTATTCTCTTGGGGACATTCTACTAGAAAAAATTTAGTAAACTTAATTACCCATGGCGTACTTACAGCTAAGTACAAATAATAAGTTAAAGCAGCTGACACTATGAAGGGTAATGTAGAAGTGATAGTTAACAGTCGATAAACAAAATGTTTGCTCAGAGGTATTATGGACATGACAAACTTTTGAGTTAGACATCCTCTAGGGATATGCGGACTTATTATCTAAGACATATTAAGAAATAAGTATGGATAATAAGTTAGGAGGACTAGCACTATTAGAGGTAATGTTGACATAATAGTGAATAGTCAGACATATATTTGCTCAGAGATAATGTAGACATGGCAAAATCTAATCTAGATAGCCCAATATATGTCTGCTCAGAGGTGATGTGGACATGGAAGAAACAAACTTCTATGGAGAATGAACTTTTGTGGAAAAATAATTCAGAAGTAATATGGACATGATTGTTTTCTGGAGAACTTAGTGAACTCTGCCTGAGAGTAGATTCAGATTTACTCAACTGGGGAGAGGAAAGGAGACAAAATAATTCAGAGGTAGTATGGACATGAACCATTGTTAGAAAAATTCCAGCCCTGCTGAAGATGAAATATCCAAAGACGGAGCATTCCAATCCAATAGGAATTAGAAATAAGATATTCTTAAAGCTGCTGGGCCCTAAGGATATGCTCATTTGGTAGAGGAAGATTATAGTTGCAATATTTACAAGAACATTTTGTAAGATTTGAGTATTTGTTCTACTGGAAAAGCTTAGAGGCTCTATTGTCTATAACGCATCCAGGGCATGATATAGACAATAGGTCGAAGTAATAAGAGTTTCACTGACTCTTGTGGGAAAAATTACCAAGGCTAGTAATGTTGTTGAATTTAGAGGATTCCTATTCATATTGATGATTGGATCTATTATCCATAACGTATTCAAGATTCTTGGATACAAATAATAGATTTACAATAAAGAATGTAAACACTGTACATTTTATGATGAGTTTGACTATGGCTCAGACGTAGTATCTCTTTATGAATTTGCCATTGATGGACATCATCATCAAATCTCCATTAGACTTTGTGAGTATGTATGCATCGTTGGAATATACTGACTCTATGACGAAAGGGCCTTCCTATTTAGCTTGGAATTTCCCAGTTGTCTTATGCATTACGACCATCGGTCTTCTCACTACTAAGACGAGGTCACTGACTTGAATAACCTTTCTTTCACTTTTTTGTTAAAGGCTTTGGATATACGTGCTTGATATAGCTCAATGCACTGCTGAGCAAGCACACGTTTCTAGTCGAGCACCTCCAACTCTTGTAACCGTAAACGATGGTTGTATACGATTGTTAAATTGTGTGGGAACCCTAGAGGGGGGCGAATAAGGTCAAGTTAATAAATCAAGAACAAATAATTAATAATAAGCAATTTAAAAATTAAGTGTGCAAGAAGTAAAGCAATAAGAATACTGACACCCAATGTATCCTGGTATCCTCCTAGAGGCACTCCAGTCCCGGAAACTCTTGTCCGGCTTGAACCCACTATTGTGAAAATAGTTACACCACGAGCTTTGATCCGAAGGCTCGTTGACTTCTTACATAAGAGCTTTGATCCGAAGGCTCTCTAACTTCACACAAGCTTTGATCCGAAGGCTTGTACACTTCAACATTTTGCAAGATGGTTTTGATCTTATTACAACAAATATAAAGATATAACTTTTACAACTCAAGAACATTCAAACACAATTTGTGGATAGGCAGATGAAAGTTTTGGTGGAGTGTTTGTGGATGGCCTTTGGTAGATAAACAATTTTTAGGCTCAAAGGAACTCACATTGGAAGAAGGGGTTTAAGGCATTATATAGGCCAACACAAAGAAAGAAAAAAAATTATAACTTTTAGCCCGCGGACGGTATACCATCGATATACTATATTATACAATCGGTATACCGGTCTACAGTAGCAACGACTAAAAAAAGTCGTTAGGATAATTTAATACACAAGAATCAGACAGATGGATTGCCAACTATGATGAACCGGTATACCGTCGGTATAGACCAGTATACTGTCGTATGCCGATCCAAAAGACAGAGAGCAACATTTATATAGAATTGGTATACCGCCGATATGTCACGCCCCGATCTTCCGCAGGTAATCGACCGTTCCCGCTAGGCGGGAATCACCCTCGCAAGCGCTCCCGCGGAACGATCGCTTAACCCATCCGGGCGTGATGCCGCACGAGCGTGAGCCACGCCCGTGCAAGGCCATGGTTCATTGGCTGGCGGCAAGAGTTCTAAGCCACAGAGTCGCACAGATTGTCCGAGTGCAGCGGAGTTTAGGAACGCATAGCGATTCGATAACAGGTTCACTGAGTCGACAAATATAGCGGAAGCATTGAAACACAAGTTGAAGTAAAGCAAGCTCTTTTATTGATATAACTTGTGTTACAGGCGGCGTATAGCCGAGATTACAAGTCGCTCAAGCCCCTCTCTCTGAAACAGTAAAAGCGTGCCAAGTGGCTACAACTGTGGAATGAATATACAGGCGATGGTCAGGCGATGTTCACAACTTATGTCTTATATATATATATATATATATATATATATATATATGTTTCAGTCCCGGACGCACCGTTGCAAGGCTTCAGAGGGAACTCCTGGCCTTAGCACGCACGTTGGAGGCATCCGCACCGAACGAGGTTCTCCTGCACCCTGCATATCAAATTGGTGGATTATCAGTACATTGAATGCACTGGTGGGGAAGCTACTCGCCCGCTCGACAAATCCAAACACGTAATACAGGTTCCGTGCACAACTATTAAGTTATCTTTCTAGTTGTCTTAGGATCAGTTTCATGCAAACGTTGAATAGCCTAACGTGTCGGGCAGTGCGCCGTGAGATGTTTGAGGGAACACGGCGAGACTTACCAACTTACCATTTATCCTTCCCTGTCCAAGGCAAACATTGTTAATTTAAGCAGGGGCATGTATAAACATTCAGGAGGCATAGCATATGCAAACACGAGTACTTATTTCAAGATCGTTCATGTGTTCAGTTTATTTGTTTCATACGATATAGTATCTCGCACGCGGATAGCCGCTAAGCGAGGATGAATGGTTTATCTTTCGTTTACAAGCAAGCATGCAACAAGTTAGGTACAAGGTGATCACTGGCGTATGCCATAATGGACACTAGTCTGTGACGAAGATGGTTTGCTACGTGCAAGAACGTTAGGCGCCGCATACCACCCTGTCCTAGTACGTGAGACTAAACGTTAGTTCCGTCCGGAGCCGGAACGGTGCCAGTGTCCCAGCAGCCGCCCGCAGGAACTATACCTTGTGCACAAGTTGTCCGTGATCGAACAATAACATTTATTCGCCCGAAGGCTACGTGATTATCACCCGTAGGCTACGTGCGCCCGTAGGCTACGTGACTATCGCCCGTAGGCTACGTGAATATCGCCCGTAGGCTACGTGCGCCCGTAGGCTACGTGATTATCGCCCGGAGGCTACGTGAGTACAAGACAAGCAGTAGCATGATTCATTTATATTGCATCTACGTTCCATTCATGCGTTCAGGATTGCTTAAACATTGCACAATATAATAACGTTAGACATTCATAAGCAGACAAGCATGCGTTTCTAAGGGACACAAGTAAACACGATTGCTCGGACCCGAAGGTAAGCCGAGAGATGAAACCGTTAGGGACTTAGCATGCGAGGGTCTGAATATAAGTAGTATTTCATTTCCATTTTCTAGCAAGCAATACAAGTTGGGATTATTCCCTTAGCTAGGTGCGTTGGATTTATTTGCATGCAGGAGGTGATTCACCTAGCGACTAGCATGAATATTCCAGATTTTATGTGTGCTGGCTAAGCAAAGACAAGTTTACCGTAGCCACCCACCTTAGCGATGATTCGCCTCGGTAGAGCGATACGTCTGAGCGAGCCTCTGAAAGTCCAAGCCGGATTCCTGTAGGGACAAGTCTGGATATCCTTTGCTTCTCATTTGAGGCAAAGCAGGTCGGGACAGCTGCACGATTGCCGTTTGAGACGGCAGTCCGCTTGAGCGGAACGGGGTGTTACACGATATGCCAATTTTTTGGCCGAAATGATCTTGGGTTATTTTCTACCCTAACTTTTAATTCTGCCATCAATTTCTTATGTTTAAAATTATTCCTAAGACTCTATACAAACTATAGTAGGTGCAGGCTTCTTTTGAGTCTGAAAATGATGATGGCAAAGCTTGGTTTCTTTTCTTGATGGATGTCGATTTTTTCCTTGACGGCAGCTGTCCTGAGATACCCAGATTATGAAATCTGAATACCTTTTGGGGGCTTCGCCCTCGGCTGCCCCCTCGACCCTCGTCCGCTGACCGGGCAGTAGAACCCCCGAGCGTGGCTCCGAAGATGACGTAGGTGGTTCAGAAAAATCTTTTGGGATGACATCGTCTTTGTCCCATCATGATTGCTTTATTACATATATCCATGTTTGACCTTGCTTATTGTATTTCTGCAAATACAAGTTAGGCAAACAAAGCAATATACATAGTAGCAAGTATGATAATATTTAATGCATATTTGGACTATGTTAAGTGTAAGTATTCAAAGTAGTGATAGCCTGAATATTAATGATATCATAATATTAAATTTAATCGATAAACCATATTCAAAAATATAGTTAGATCATTTGGGTAACAACTTGTTGGCGAGGGCTATATGGAGAGAGGGGAGTTAGATTTTCAGGGGAAGAAATGCTTCGCCCCCATAAACCAAAAAACTCGCGTACTGCCAGTTGGAGTCTAGACCATTGTACGGTAGGTCCAAAGGCATTTACCAAGCTTCTCGTTCCAATTGCGTTTGTTAGATGAAATTTTTTCACAACTTGATAATTGTTTTGTTGAATGCTTCGGCCAATCCATTCTTTGCTGGATTGTGTCACTACCATATTTCTAGAATAGGGGCCTTATTGTCATTTACCACATTTATTTATTATGTTAAATTTGCATAATATAATATATATATATATATATATATATATATATATATATATATATATATATATATATATATATATATATATATATATATATATATATATATGGTATTCATGAATAACCTGGGTTAATAAACTAGACTTAATGTGACCGAGGGCTTTGTAGTAGACTAGACCTAAAACCCACTGACAAATCCCTAATCTATTAATTAACATTTAGTGAAATCCCTCACATGACTAAACCCCTTAATTAAATAGTTCTTCGTGACAAGCCATGAAGGGCAAATTAGACTTTATGCATTAGAAACCCTAACCCTAGCCTATAAAGCAAGAGGGAGCCTCCCTCAAGCCACTCATCATTCATAAGGGAAAAACCCTAAAAAAATAGCCTCAAGAAGAAACCCTCTTTCTTCCACAAATTTTAGAATTTCTAGCCCTAGATCCCTCATTCTTCCCTCATTCAAGGAGACCTAGATGCTTGGGCACAAGGAGACTTGGAGAAGGAGAAGCTACATTGGAAATCCATCTCCCAATAGGTAAAAATCTAGATTTCTGTTTTAATTAATTGCTTGGCCATTATGAGCCCACCGATTGATCTAGGGATGACTATTAAGGGAGAGCATGAGTCTCTATTGGTTTCTTGGTGATTCTCCTTCGTGTCATAGGTGCATTTGGGGGTTTTGTGATCCATTGATGCATTTTCCCCTATTTTTGTAGTCCTAATTATACATATATGTATTTATGCATATTTACATCATATGCGTAGAGGGTTAATTGCGTTTGGGGAGTTAAGCATGAGTATTCATGTGTATCCCAGATTTTGCACATAAGGTTTTTGTTGAAATGATTTATAGGAAGAAGATACCTATTTATATGACCTATTTCTTATGCATTAGTGTGTATATATATATATATATATATATATATATATATATATATATATATATATATATATATATATATATATATATATATATATATATATGTGAATGTGTATATATGCACGTATATGTATTGATGTATTTTTGTAGATATATTGGAGGGGGAGGATTACTACATGGGAAGGTCAGGTCTGTGCAGTCGAGTTCGTGTGCATTGTGCACACTGTGTCAGTGTGTGTTGGGGGAGTGAGCTTAGGTATCGGGTATCCGCAGACAGTGCATTGTGTATCAGCATTGGGGGAAATTGGGTTCCTCACTATGAGCTTGTTGTGTGCATTCAAGGGAGATTCGAGTGTGTGTCAGTTCATCTGTGAGTGTATCAGTATCATGTGAGTCGAGTGAGTATTATAAGTGGGTGTGTGTACCTGTGTTAGGGGAGGAGTATCGGGTAGTGACACTGTGGGTGTTTGGTTTCAGTATTTATGTGCAGTCCAGTATAGGGTGTCAGTGTATCAGTGTCTGAGGAAGGATAGGAAGAGGGACATTCATTGTTTGTACAAGGGTATGTGCAGGCAGTAGGTTAGTACAGACATTATGTTGACTAATTGCATATTTCAGTTTCATACATTGGACACTAGATGTCAGTTGGTTATTTATGTAAGTATCACTGGTTTGAGTAACTTTGGTTGGCCTTTGAGTCACACTTGGCTTGTGGGAGAGTTATTGTCTTGCATTCTATATGCAGTATCAGTGAGTACCCAGGTTTCTTGAGTATTAACTTCTCTTTGAGTTCCTGATACTGTGTTTCAGTCGTGTGTGTGTGTGTCATTAGAATATCAGTGTGTTTTTGTGTCAGTGAGTGAGTGTTATGTGAGAACTGTGTATTAGTATCAGTGAGTCTAGCTAGGTGTCTATGTGTGCATAGTGTATGAGTGGTTGTGTGTATCAAGTAGTGTCAGTCCTGTGTAGTCTCGTGTATCAATGAGCCTAGTGACCTTAAGTATCAGTCAGTTAGTGAGGGAAGAGTGTGCCCAGGTTTGGATTTTAGAGTGAGGCTCTGGTTGCTGGAGCTCAGTGTATCAATGAGTGAGCAGTCGAGTGAGGTATCAGTCACTGTTGTGCAGTGAGCAGCTCAGCAAGGGACATCTAATCAAGTGCAGTATCAGTTGCACTGATACTCTAATCGATTAGCAGTAGATGTAATGGCAGTAAGTGCAGACACTGTACTGAATTGGAGTGGAGTTCAGAGAGGGGCACTTGAGTGTACTGAGGTCGAGTTGTGTAGGCCTGTTTTAGACAGGGAGTACCTGAGTTAGTAGGTAGTGTTCAATTTTATGTGTAATAGATGCTAGTTCAGTTATATACATATTAGATAGTGTTATTAGTACGCTCCCTGTACATTGGTTAGTGGTATTAAGGAAGTTACTGACAGTGTATCAGTAGGATCTAAACTGTGTATTAGTGTATCAGTGAGATGATAACTGATACAAGTTTAGAGCACTGTGGCTGATATAGAAGCATGGGAAATCGAGTTTGGATTTCATAGAGTGAGTGTTCTTATAAGTAGCAATAGCAGTGTCAGTGAGTGTTGGTATTATTGATACCAAGTGAGGAAATTGGATGAGGTATGAGGAGTATTAAAATTGTAATACTGTAAGGGTTGATATGTAGTGGAAGTAAGGAGCAGCAGTAGGTAATTAGGCCTAGGTTCAAACTAGTGTTAGAGAGATATCAGTGAGAGGAAGGGGACTGATACCAATGTATCAGAATGGATACATGATAGTGAAGGAGTACACATGTCTGTGTCTGCATTCAGAAGCAAGCAGATGCACAACAGTTGTACACTCAAAATTGGAGTGTGTAAACAATGTTAGACTCTAAAGTCAGAGTGTATGTGTGTCCTAGATGTGCATGAGGGTGTTGGCAGTAGTGAGTATAGGTGTGGAGCAACATCAAGATGAAGAAGAGAGTCCAAGCAAGTACAACCTGTGTATGTGCAGTGATACACATGTGCACAATGAGTGTTTATGCATGTGTTGGAGTGTAGGTAGGGTCCAGATGCAAATGTCTATACTAGAGTTAATGTTGAGATAATATAAGGGTAAGCTGAATAGGTGGTCATGAGTACCCAGGGTGTCATGGGTTGGGTATCATGATACCATGAGGGTACTAAGTTATATTCTTGATAGCTAAGTTATATTGCAAGCAGATGTATAACTTATATATATATAAGGTATTGATACTATATTATACTAGTATAGGGTAATACATATATATTACTTAGTATAATGACTAGTATGGTTATAGGTATTGATATCAGTGAGACATGGTATCCTAATACCTAGTACTTGCTAGGTATAGCTATCGTCATCAAGATATCAACCTAGAACTTGGCATTGACCTAGAATTGACTAGTATGGCCTAAATTGGACCTAGAAAAATCATATTTTAACTTGTTTAAGTATGTTCATTATTCCACTACCCAAAATGACATTGATACTTAATATTATGTCACTTTGAATCCAGTCCAGACAGATTGGTATTGGCAGCTCAGGACCTCAGGCGAGTATATTCTTTGACAGTTTTTATTATGTTGATTATTTCTATGATTCTAGTTGTATAGTATACTTGATTCTGACAATGTGGATACACGGGTTAGCATCATAGATACCTGTCATGAGGAGTCGTGATTGGAATCCATCGTGCTAGCTGGGGACGGGGAAATATTAGCAGAATATGTGATCATATCCTACTTTACATGCATCATAGCTCACGCCACATATCACGTTGGGTGTAGCCTGACCATTTACATGCCTCATAGCCTGTTATATATGATTAGCCTGACTATTGCTCGCATCATAGCTAACCAGATGGTTAGCCTGACCTCACATATATCATAGCCAAAAATATATAACAAGCCTGATCTCATCCCAAGCCGATCACATAATAAACTGATATTTTGAACACTTAGCTAGATATTCTATTTCTTTATTTTTAGTTCACTTATTCTAGCATTCACATATTTCTATTCATTGCTAGTTTGTACTATTGCTGATTATATATTCTCCAGTATTTCTATTTCTAGTATTTCTCTTCATCTTGTATATTTTCTTACACTGTCATACAATTTTGTTAATATAAATGAAACTGTTGTTTAGTGTTTGTGCTTCGCTCCAATCCTGACTGGATAACATTTTTCAGAGGACCTTGAGGACTTCTGTCCTACTCACTATGGCCCAGGTGTAGAGGAAGACTACGTACCAGAGATCCTAGAGGAGTCACCCTTCTTAGAGGAGACACCACCTGCAGTCATGTAGACAGTTCTATCTATGTATTATTTGTTCTAAAACTTGAGACTTGGATTGTATTTATGTTGAGACTATTGTTTATACTATTTATGTTGGACAGCTAGACCCTAGATTACTGTTGTATTTTGGTTGTTGTGCATGACTTATGTCAGTACTCCTTATCTTTATATCTCATCGTGTCATTTATTTCCTATAGTTATTGTGATTGAGTATATTATGAATTGTTGATCAATGTATTATTCATTGTCCTCCTTATGGAGTTGAGATCACTAACAGGTTATGAGATATGTTTGGTAGACTTGAGACCTAGACATCGTTCTACCGCTGATGCTGCGGCGTAGGCTGGACGTACCTACGGCTCATGCCCAAATTCTGGGTGTGGGTCGTGACAGATTGTATGTTTCGAAGCTATGTTCTGGATTCAATTTTTATCGCAAAATATGTAAAACGCGTGCTTGCAAACTGTGGACCATTGTCCTGGATGATCCTACGGGAAAGTCTGAAGCGATAGATGACGTGATGTTAATGAAGCTGATTACGTTCGATGTTTTGACTTTGGTAAGGAGTATAGCTTCCGTCAATTTAGAGAAGTAATCGGTTATGGCAAGGATGAACCAATGTCCCCTGGTTGATGATGGGCTGATTGGACCAATGACATCCGTGCCCCATGCTTCAAATGGATATGACACGATCGTCAAGTGCAAAAACTCTGAAGGTTGATCGATAAAGTCAGTATGAATTTGACACATACTGCACTTTCTAGCATACTCTACGGAATTTGACACCATAGTAGGCCAATAGTATCCCATGTGTCGGAGGCGATCCTGTAATTTAGGACCCGGTTGACTGGCTCTGCAAGTACCGTCGTGAGCCTCATAAAATGCTTGTTGCCTCTGTGTCTGATCAACATCATAGCAGGAGCCCATCATACAAACGGCGGCACAAAATTTTAGTTGACGCATCGTAGTAGAATCTGAGGGAGCATCTCTTAACAAAAATGGCTTCTTTCGGATCATCTGGCAGAATTCCATAAACAACGTAGTCTATGAAAGGGAACCGACAATCTTTGATGTCGATATATGTCTATACGATATAGTTGTGATAGATGTACAAGATATTTCTAGCGCAGACCAGTTCTCAACCAATCACTGTGATTGAACATTGGGGTCTAATAGGAATGGTCAGAGAAGCCGCGAGACCGATAAGAGTGTCTGCCTCGATATTTTGTAACCAAGGTAAGTGCTTTATGAAGAAATCGGTTAAGGTTGAAATTATATTAATTGTCGTTTGATAGTAGGGGATCATGTCTTCATGCCGACCTTTGTACTCCCCTCGAACTCGGTTGACTATTAGCTTAGAATCACCGTAAGCTTCTAAATATTCTACCCCCAGCTGCTTAGCCAACTGAAGACCGATGATAAGAATATTATATTCTGCCACATTATTGGAGCATGGTACCATAAGAGAATATGCACAATGAATGATCAAATTATCGGGAGAAACAAACGCTACCCCCACTCTTGCGACGATATTGCCCTTGGGTCGTGTTCTTGAAGCACCGTCAAAGAACATTCGTCAAATAGATTCCTCTATTGTTGTGTTAGGCCCTAACACTTTGTCCGAAATATCATCGTAACGTTTTGATATTTCTGGCATTGGATGTGCTGCCAGAAAATTGGTCAATACTTGACCTTTGACTGCTTTTTTGAGGAACGAACACCATGTTGTATGGGGAAAGCATCATTTCCCATGTAGCTAGGCGAGAGTTTAGTGCTCCCGGCTTAGTCATAGGCACTATGAGAGGATTAACTCTCGAGATAACGTGGATCGTTTGTCCCGTCACATAATATCGCGTCTTCTGGATATCGAATATCAAGGTTAGACATTCTTTTTCAACATGGTTGTATCGGTGTTCGGCGCCAACCATCATCATGTTGAGATAATAGATAGCATGCTCATGGCCCGTATCATTCTTCTGAGCCAAAAGTGCAGAATGGTCCATCGCACGAACGTAAAATAAGAAAGGTTTGTAGCACCCACTTCCCAAATATACTAATAATAATATGTTAAATAATAATATATACACATTTAGGGTTTGTAGCACCCATTTCCAAAAAATATTAATAATAATATGTTAAATAATAATATATACACCTTTAGGATTTATACACCAATAAGGAAATATTAGATCCTTAGTACTCATTGAAGCTCATTATATGGTTTGGAACCATGGTTGGGCCATTAGAAATTTTTGGGAATTTTCTAGAATTTTTATTAATTAAAATCTAACTATCTAGGACTTCTAAGAATTTATGTAGGAAACCTATAGGCCAAATTTGACCTGAAACATTTTTTTAGGGTTTAATATTCAGTTATATATTTTCTAGAATTTTTCCATAATTTTTTGAATTTTTGTTTGGTTATTTTAATTAAAATAATTAATTAAATAAGTTCTGTAAATAAAAATAAAAAAGAAATTAAAAATACCCAGTCAGCAGCCACCTGGGACTGCGCGTCAGTGACTCAGGGCGCGTATGTCACGTCCCGATCTCCCGCAGGCTAATCGGCCGTTCCCGCTAGGCGGGAATCACCCTCGTCAGCGCTCCCGCGGAACGATCGCTTGACCCATCCGGTCGTGATGCCGCACGAGCGTGATCCACGCCCGTGCAAGGCCATGGTTCATTGGCTGGCGGTTAGAGTTCTAAGCCACAGAGTCGCACAGATTGTCCGAGTACAGTGGAGTCATGAACGCATAGGCGATCGGTAACAGGTTCACTGAGTTGGCAAATATAGCGGAAGCATTGAAACACAAGTTGAAGTAAAGCAAGCTCTTTTATTGATATGAATAAGTGTTACAGGCGGCGTATAGCCGAGATTACAAGTCGCTCAAGCCTCTCTCTCTGAAACAGTAAAAGCGTGTCAAGTGGCTACAACTGTGGAATGATTGTACAGGCGATATTCAGGCGAGTTCGGGCTATGTTCACAACATTATGTCTTGTATATGTGCTTCTGTTCCGGACGCACCGTTGCTTCGGAGTGTTGTCCACGCCTTAGCATGCACGTTGGAGGCATCCGCACCGAACGAGGTTCTCCCGCCCCCTGCATACAAACTGGTGGATTATCAGTACATTGAATGCACTTTTGGGGAAGCTACTCGCCCGCTCGACAAATCCATACACGTAATACAGGTTCCGTGCACAACCATTAAGTTGTCTTTCTAGTTGCCTTAGGATCAATTTCATGCAAATATTGAATAGCCTAATCCGTGTGGCAGTGCGCCGTGCGATATAAGAGAAAACACGGCGAGACTTACCAACTTACCATTTGTCCTTCCCTGTCCAAGGCAAACATTGTTAATGTCACGCCCCGGTTCCGTGGAATCAATAGTCGTCCCCCGGGCGTGACCGCCGTGCGGGCCTAGGTTGCGTACCGCACAAGGCTAAGTATTTTGTTTTGCATAGCGAGCACATATTCAGAGTACGCAGATAATTGAAATATACATTGAAACATGAAAAAGTTCTCTTTTATTGATAATATGAACATCTATTACAAACTCCTTGAACTGAGTCATAAGGATTGCCTCTATGGGCTTACAAAAGTGTTGAAACAAAATAAGATAGCAGTCCTGTACATTACATCCTTACTAAACTCAAAATATAAGACCTTGTGTCGAAACGACTGCTTTGCCACGAAGTTGCATGTTTACTTGGTGGCTAGCTTCTTCAAAATGCTTCTTCAAAATGGTTCTTCAAAAGGTTGGCACGGTCGAGGCGTGCTTACAGCTTGGACTGGATTGGGGGTTTGTCTCCTGCTCCTCGCTCGGCTCTCCCTAACGCGGGGAACCTGTTTCAACGTGGGTCAGTACATCGAAACGTACTAGTGAAGGCAAGCTAACCCAACTATACCAATCAACACGTTGTTTTAATGAAGCATGCATATTTTGTGGGTTTCTATCTTGCCTTAGTTCATTTTACAGCAAGAAATGGATATAGAAATCACTGAAATAACCTGCCACCGCTCGGTGACATTTACCTGCCCGTCTGAACCACCTGCACATTACTTACCATGCCTTCCCTGCCAAGAAGACACAAGTTAGTTGCAACAGGTTTAAATATACGAGGGGATCACTGGCACGTTGCCATAATGGACGGGCTAGTCTCGGGACGGAATGACGTGCGGCGCAGAGAACAGGAGGTGCCACAAGCCACTCCATCCGAAGCAGGCGACTATCGTGAGTTTCGTCCGGATCGGATCGGTGCCAGTGCCCCAGCGACCGTCCGCAGGAACTAAGACCTTGTGCACAAGTTGTCCGTGATCAACGCAGTACACTAAGTTAGCTTTTGAGGCAAATCAGGCACAGGGCAATAACAGGGCAAGATCTACTTTTGTATAGTCTTCCTGTTGAGTTATTGCATTGAAAATGAGTTCTATACATAGCACAGTTTTAAGAAGAAATATATATTCTAACTTATATTTATGCATATGATGAACATTCCAAACGAGCAAGCATGTAAGTAAGTAACCGTTCACAAGTTTCATTTGACAAGCATAACTTTACCCAAGTCTATTCCCTTTATTATCTTGAAGTCTTTTAGTTATTACTTGGTGTCGTTTGATCGGGGCAAGCACGAACACAAGATATAGATGTGAAGACTAGCAAGTAGGGCTAGCTAATCGGGTTGGTAGCCACTCACCTTAGTAGTTGGAAGGAAAAAGGAAAGAAGTGCTTTAGGAGTCCGCTCGAGCGACGCCTACTGCTGGATCACCTGTATTGACACGAACAGCTGATCAGTACTTCTTCCTCTCTTTCCGTTATCGGAATTGAAGTGCAGTCCTATGAACGAAAGCAATGAAATCTATCGAAACCGTTCAAGAAAACCCAAGCAAATCCGAAAGCCAACTCAAGGCACGAAAGCAACAAGCGACAGCGAAAACTAGGCAACAAAGAATGCAGCGGAGAGGTCCCTCCTGACTCTGCCGCTAAGCCGATCCTTGGGGCATGGTCCACTGAATATGGGAATCGATTCCGAAGAGACAAATCCATAACGAGGATGAGTTCTTGATTCAATCTATCCCGATCGAACGATACCGTCTTGTATTTCTTAGCCGCGCTCCCCGAATAGGGGGAACGGGGCACCACAGTTAATTCAAGCACGGGCAAGCATAAACATTCAGGAGGCATAGCATATGCAAACACGAGGGTTCTTATAACATGATCGTTCAGGTGTTAAGTTATTCATTGATGCTATGCAATGACTCGCACGCGGATAGCCGCTAAGCGAGGATGACTTGTTATCTTTTGTTTTACAGGCAAGCATGCAACAGGTTAAATACACACGATAAACATACGATGCATTGCAAGCGATATTCACACGATAAACACACGAGGCATTGCAAGCATATACACACGAGGATCACTGGCTGATGCCATAATGGACTAGTCAAGGATATGAATAACATGCAACGAGAAAACACGAGGAGCTCATAAAACACGATGCGTTGCAAGTTACCCAGTCCGCACACGATTGACTATAAACACGAAGTCTGCCCGGATCGGATCGGTGCCAGTGCCCCAGCACCGTCCGCAGAACTTATATCCTTGTGCACAAGTTGTCCATGATCGAACACGATTATTAAGTTCACGTTTTATGCAGTTAAGGCAATACGAGCACACGACAAGCAGTATTGCATGATTCATTTAGCTATTGGATATGCACAGTCTCCTGGGCTGATGTAAGCCCGCACACGAGGGAGACTTGCAGGGAGATCCAAATACCTGAATGAGTCTTGCCACAGGAGTATGATTCTTTACTTGACATGATGCAGTCTCCTGAATCGGGAACTGCCTTGGCGACCTAACGGTCCCGGATACTTGCAGGGTTATTCAGGCACGGAATGACCACGTAGTAGTCTTCCGGGGTATGGATGAAAACAATACAACATTCAAGCAGACAAGCATGCGTTTCTAAGGAACATAAGCAGGCACGTTGCTCGGACCCGAAGGTAAGCCGAGGGATAAAACCGTTAAGGGACTTAGCATGCAAGGGTCTGAATATAAGCAGTATTTCATTTCCATGTTCTAGCAAGCAATACAGTTGGGATTATTCCCTTAGCTAGGTGCGTTGGATTTATTAGCATGCAAGGGGTGAATCACCTAGCGACTAGCATGAATATTCCAGAATTTATGTGTGCTGGCTAAGCAAAGACAAGTTCACCTTAGCTACCCACCTTAGCGATGATTCGCCTCGGTAGAGCGATACGCCTGAGCGAACCTCTGAAAGCCTAAGCTGGGATTCCTGTAGGGATAAGTCTGGATATCCTTTGCTTCTTGTTTGAGGCAAAGCGGGTCGGGACAGCTGCACTATTGCCGTTTGAGACGGCAGTCCGCTTGAGCGGAACGGGGTGTTACATCCTACCCAACTTAGAAAAAGTCTCGTCCTCGAGACTTACTAAGGACAAGCAGTAATCTAGGGTTGAGGCAATCCTAGACAAGTCGTTTGTACTTGTTCATTTGGATATTCACTTGCACAAGCTTCGAAATCAGCATATCGCTTAGACTGGATTGTGCGCACTTTTGAAGTGCACTTCTAGCGTGAACACGTCAACCAGCTTAGTGATAGCGAAGTCTTAGCACTCGAGTTTCACCTATTCTTAAGTCTTGGATGGTGCACTAGTTCAAGGCGTCCCTCGAATAGATGCATTCAACCAAACTTAGAGTTAGTGAAAATCGGACAAGCTACTAGCGATACTCTCAAAGGGTTCGCACAGGTTGGCACAAAGGCCACTCGCAGCACAACAGCAGACAAGCAAGCATATCAATCAAAACGTATTTTTGAAAGTATTTAGACTTATTGTTGGAACATCCCATCGAGACATTGAGAGAGAGCGTGCACATAACCCACGAACGAGCTTTCGAAACAGAGATATCGAATTGAGGCCAAAGGCGTAGAAGCCAGGCTCTGATACCAACATGTCATGTCCCGATCTCCCGCAGGCTAATCGGCCGTTCCCGCTAGGCGGGAATCACCCTCACCAGCGCTCCCGCGGAACGATCGATTGACCCATCCGGGCGTGATGCCGCACGAGCGTGATCCATGCCCGTATGAGGCCATGGTTCATTGGCTGGCGGTTAGAGTTCTAAGCCACAGAGTCGCACAGATTGTCCGAGTGTAGCGGAGTCATGAACGCATAGGCGATCGGTAACAGGTTCACTGAGTTGGCAAATATAGCGGAAGCATTGAAATACAAGTTGAAGTAAAGCAAGCTCTTTTATTGATATGAACAAGTATTACAGGCGGCGTATAGCCGAGATTACAAGTCGCTCAAGCCTCTCTCTCTGAAACAGTAAAAGCGTGCCAAGTGGCTACAACTGTGGAATGATTGTACAGGCGATGTTCAGGCGAGTTCGGGCTATGTTCACAACATTATGTCTTGTATATGTGCTTCTGTTCCGGACGCACCGTTGCTTCGGAGTGTTGTCCACGCCTTAGCATGCACGTTGGAGGCATCCGCACCGAACGAGGTTCTCCCGCACCCTGCATACAAACTGGTGGATTATCAGTACATTGAATGCACTGGTGGGGAAGCTACTCGCCCGTTCGACAAATCCAAACACGTAATACAGGTTCCGTGCACAACCATTAAATTGTCTTTCTAGTTGCCTTAGGATCAATTTCATGCAAATATTGAATAGCCTAATCCGTGTGGCAGTGCGCCGTGCGATATAAGAGGAAACACGGCGAGACTTACCAACTTACCATTTGTCCTTCCCTGTCCAAGGCAAACATTGTTAATTCAAGCACGGGCAAGCATAAACATTCAGGAGGCATAGCATATGAAAACACGAGGGTTCTTATAACAAGATCGTTCAGGTGTTAAGTTATTCATTGATGCTATGCAATGACTCGCACGCGGATAGCCGCTAAGCGAGGATGACTTGTTATCTTTTGTTTCACAGGCAAGCATGCAACAGGTTAAATACACACGATAAACACACGATGCATTGCAAGCGATATTCACACGATAAACACACGAGGCATTGCAAGCATATACACACGAGGATCACTGGCTGATGCCATAATAGAGTAGTCAAGGACATGAATAACATGCAACGAGAAAACACGAGGAGCTCATAAAACACGATGCGTTACAAGTTACCCAGTCCGCACACGATTGACTATAAACACGAAGTTTGCCCGGATCGGATCGGTGCCAGTGCCCCAGCACCGTCCGCAGAACTTATATCCTTGTGCACAAGTTGTCCATGATCGAACACGATTATTAAGTTCACGTTTTATGCAGTTAAGGCAACACGAGCACACGACAAGCAGTATTGCATGATTCATTTAGCTATTGGATATGCACAGTCTCCTGGGCTGATGTAAGCCCGCACACGAGGGAGACTTGCAGGGAGATCCAAATACCTGAATGAGTCTTGCCACAGGAGTATGATTCTTTACTTGACATGATGCAGTCTCCTGAATCGGGAACTGCCTTGGCGACCTAACGGTCCCGGATACTTGCAGGGTTATTCAGGCACGGAATGACCACGTAGTAGTCTTCCGGGGTATGGATGAAAACAATGCAACATTCAAGCAGACAAGCATGCGTTTCTAAGGAACATAAGCAGGCACGTTGCTCGGACCCGAAGGTAAGCCGAGGGATAAAACCGTTAAGGGACTTAGCATGCAAGGGTCTGAATATAAGCAGTATTTCATTTCCATGTTCTAGCAAGCAATACAGTTGGGATTATTCCCTTAGCTAAGTGCGTTGGATTTATTAGCATGCAAGGGGTGAATCACCTAGCGACTAGAATGAATATTCCAGATTTTATGTGTGCTGGCTAAGCAAAGACAAGTTCACCGTAGCCACCCACCTTAGCGATGATTCGCCTCGGTAGAGCGATACGCCTGAGCGAGCCTCTGAAAGCCTAAGCCGGGATTCCTGTAGGGACAAGTCTGGATATCCTTTGCTTCTTGTTTGAGGCAAAGCGGGTCGGGACAGCTGCACTATTGCCGTTTGAGACGGTAGTCCGCTTGAGCGGAACGGGGTGTTACAGCGTAGGCGGGCCCATCTATCAGCCATTGGTGTGCGGATTCGGGTGATCGAGCCGACCCGAGCCGAGCTCGTACACGGACTCAGAAGCCGACTCGGAGCCGGTCTTCCTTTGCCCCGTTCGATCCGAGCGGAAAGCCCTGGATGCTGACACGTGTCATCTCCAGAAGCCGCGGCTGGTTCTCTTCCCTATATATATATATATATATATATATATATATATATATATTAGGTGAGTTTAGGGTTATTTATATTCTGTCGATTTTTGAGGGAGATCTCATCTAAGATTTCTCGATCTTCACGAAGCCATTGCTCCTAGCTCCGAACTCCAAACACGTCACCGTTTCTTGTGGTGGAACCGTCTTGAGGTATAATTTCTGAATAAGTAATTTTTTCATAAATTCTGAACCTATTTTTCCGAAAAATTCGTAGAGTGCCAGTTGCCCAAAATCTGACATGTTTTGGTATTTTCAAGATTCCGGGCGATCCCGAACTCGGAATCACGAACAGTTTAAAGTTTCAAAAATTTGACACGATAAAACATGACATATATTTTTCTCGGAATTAAATATTCTATTTTACTATTCAGTAAAATTCGTGCAACCTAGATATAGTCGAGAAACCTTCGAAACTGTCATCTGAGCGTCATATTGGCCATAACTTTTTACCATCTTGTGAGTTTGTGAATCCGTCGATTCCAGCATTCAAGTAACGCTAAAATCTATAGGAATCTACATGAAAATCTGGATTTTATGTCGGTTGACTTTTTGGTCAATATGATGTCTCGATTTGTGTGCCACAAGTCTCAAGTTGGCAAATTCGATTTCTTTGGACAAAATTTGAGATTTAATCTAAATTCAAGAATAATAGGATTAAAATAAGATTTTAGACTAATTATTTCAGAATTAAATAAATTATCTTTTGACGTGGTAATTCGTACTATATAGGCGATTTGGACTCTGATTTGGGATCTCGTACCACAACTAAGGACCACAGGCGAGTACATTTTCGTGATTACTTTCAGTACTTGATAGTCTCTATAATGCATGTTTAGTATTGATTATTTGATTCCTGACACTCGTTACACGGATTAGTAAATTGTGGATTCTTGTATGAGATATGTGACTTTCTGGACTATTATTATTTCATCGTGTTTGGTTCGGAATCCATGTTGTACTAGTCGGAAGAAAAAATACTTAGTGGACATATGAACTACCTTTTCCATCACATGGTCATACTGGAATAATAGCAGCCATGCACAACACGTGTGGTTTGCCAGATTTTATCCTTAGTCGTTCACATGTCGATAAGGTATTTTAAATAACGTAGATTAGTTTATTCCTATTTGTTTCTCGCATACTTGCAGTTATTTTCTATGATCGCTTGTGATTACTGTACATCATTGTCATGACAAGACTTCAACATTTAGTTATTCTTGTTGCCTTATTGTGATTTCATTTTTGTTGCCATCATATATTCTTTACTATTTATTGTCGTATAGCTTCTACCATGTATTGGAACTGTTTTCACTGTGATGTACTCGTTACAATCCTGACTGGATAATAATATTTTAGGTGAGTACGATGATGATGAGATCCCTACGCATTATGGACCGTATGTTGGCGACGTAGCTGAGCCTGATCTTTCCCCTAAGGAGGATCATGGAGAGTTAGCACCTCAGACCCCGGCTGCGATTGAATAGTTTAGTAAAGTGGTTGTTTTAGTTAGTTGTTTGGGACCGGATTGTTCTCCGGAATTTCTAGTTATATTTTGGATATTATCATTTGGATCTTTAGAATTATTTGGGAGACTATTTTGGACCCATGATTTTGAGACTAGTATTTGATTATCTCCTTATGATTTTATTATCTTAGTGTCTGTGATTGAGTTTAGTGGTAGCTCAAGTTCGGAATGATGTGTGATTCTCATCATCCAGGAATATCTTGATCTAGTTATAGCCTGAGAATCCGTCCATGAAAGACATTCGCTCAAAACTACGAATGTTGTCGATCATCACATCTACGATCGGAAGAGGAAACTCGTCCTTTGGACATGCTGTATTTAAATCATGATAGTCTATGCATACTCGAATTTTACCGTTCTTTTTATGACATGAACGACATTGGCTACCCAATCTGGGTGTTGTTCTTCGCGAATAAAGCCACTTGTTATCAGCTTATTCACTTTTGATTCGATTGCATACATGACGTCCGGACGAAATCGTCGTTGCTGTTGCTTTATTGGCTTAGCATTCGACAGGATGTTGAGCTTGTACATTGCGATATGAGGATCTAGTCCTTGCATGTCTTCGTAGCTCCATGCGAAGAAATCAATGTATTCTCTTATAAGATGGATGGGGGATTCGCGATTTTCTCCAGCAAAACTTTTGCTGATGAAGATAGGCTTGGGAGTGGACTCATCACCCAAGTCGACTTGCACCACTTCATCTTCGGTAGGAGATTCTCGTTGCTCGAAAAGCAGCTCCCATTGAGGCTCTAATCGTTGAGCCCAAGGTTCAGCTTTGAAGAGCTCGAACGATCGATCATCATCTTCAACACGGTCTACTAACGCCATGTTGATGGATAGTGCTTGTTTAAATATGTCTCTGATACTTCCATCGGAGTCCCAAGGTTTGGAGCAAACTTCGAGGAATGATGTTGAGCGATGAGTTTGGGTCGATATTCATCCGATCTACCTTAATGGCACCGATATATCCCGTATAGTACAAAGGTCTAGCGTGCCAATTATTTTTCAGCAGCATGTCCTTTTAAGAGAGTATTATATTAGGAATCATTTCTATCACGCTGTGGCAATGAGGGCATGCAGCAGGGTCCTCATTTGGCTTCTTGATTTGGGCCAAGTAGGAGTCAGCAGGTTGTAATGCCTCGATCAGAGCATCTCAGATCTCTTTAGAGATAAGAAGAAGCTCGAAGAGTGACAACCTTGTAGGTGTATTAGCAATTTGTGCTAATATGTCAAAGTTGTAGGGTTTATCCAACCATAGTGGAGAGTTCTTCAGAGACTTGTCGAAGTGAGTCTCATTTTTCTTTAGTTTGTCCATCGTGGAAGGCTTGGTACGGACCTGCTTCAGGTACTATTGGAGCAGCAGGTGGAGTTGGAAGAGCATCGTCTTCTTGAACTGGATCATAACTGTGCAAATAGGTCTCGCCAGACCTAGTTTCACCGGATAAGGCTTCATCAGTTGAGGGGAGACCATGTGACATGGTGTCACGCCCCAGTCCCAAAATACCAAGGGACCGGACACGTGGCAATAGCCAACAGCACGCACCGATGGGCAAACCCAATTTAATGGATCCATCGGGGCATGCTTAAGCTGTAATATAACAATAAGTAGGTCCAATGATAAATGTCAAGTATCTAGATCTCATCCAACAGAACAGTATAAGAACTAAATAGCAAACTGGAATAACTGCTGGAAGTCAAGTTACTGTCGAATATCCAGCAAAAAATAATACTGAGTCGGGTGGAGACAAATCCACTACCGATAATGGAAAACAGAGACAAGAAAATATAACTAAACATGCTAGAAAAATAACTAAGTATAAGCAGGGCCATCAACTGCAATCGTACCCTCGTCTGGTGTCAGTCCGTAAAGTTGCGGGTGCTCCTCGTCTGCTAAATCTGGAGAACAAAACCAGGTCCTCAGAGGGACGTAACAAGATACAAAAGAATACGAGCCAAAAGTACAGTAAATGAACATGCAAGATAGACAGGAAAGTAAACACAAAAAAGCAAACAAGACACGAGAAATCACTGCATCTAAGATGGTGGCGTACCGATGGTGCTATCAAACATGACTACAAGCAAATGGGGGTAACCGTAACTCAATGGGAGATCACGGTCCTATAGAAAGTAGTCCAATGGGGACTCCCTTTCTATAGTTTAGCTCTTTCGCTGCCCAATGGGAGCTCACTAATGATGTAGTCAAATGAACAAGTCTCTTTCGCTGCCCAATGGGAGCTCACGATCGAGAATGCTCAAGTGTAGTCAATGCCCAATAACAATCATCTAGGAACTAAAGAAATCAGTCAAGTCAACTCAAGGAATGTAGAGTAAACATATACCATCACAATATGGAACAAATAGTGATCCAAGGAAAAGAGCAAATAATGTACATGTACACAAAACGAGAAAATAAGACTAGAGCAGCAGGAATAAATCAATATGAAAAATGCATCAAGAACTATATACGACAAGAGAATAATAACTAAAAGGAAAGCATGAAAATAAAGTGCAAGAGTTGGCAAGGTATCTTGCACGACAATGTATAAACAAGTCAAGGAAATAAGTAGCAAGACTGCAGGATTTGGCAAGGTATACTTGCACGACAATGTATAAACAAGTCAAGAAAATAAGTAGCAAGACTGTAGGATTTGGCAAGGTATACTTGCCTGGGTTTCTGGCTCCAATTGTAGCTCTGGTCTCGGTGTGATCTGCAGGTACTACTCCAGTTGCTGAAATAAACATTACCATTAGATCCAGAAAATATCAATCAGCTAGAACTGCCTGTCCTTGAGTCCAATTTGGACACAGGGGCAAAAATGACCATTTTGGGCCAAAACGGGGTCCACATGTGGGCCCGCTTTGCACCGAAAAATGCGTCAGGGTCAAAGGTTTCCAAATTCGCCAAACTTAGTGTCAACAGGCCAGGAACGATGATACGAACCCAACGAAACTTCCAGAATTGGATTCCGATGAGCCGATCACAAAATCGCCCGTCAAGTGGAGCTTGTGGGGCCCACGATACGCGATTTTGTCAACGTTCTCAGAATCAAACCAAACTTGGGTCACAGGACCAGCGTATCGCTACGAGTCCGATGGCGCAAGTTTCGTTTTGATCCGACGGTGTCCGCGGATACGCGTTGATTCCGGTGTGCACGCACACCCGAATCGACTTCTGCGAAATCCCGCACGTCCGTATCAACAACGCGCACGTATCTGTGAAGACCGCACGCGACCAAGTCGTCCCGTTTGGCGGGGCATACTCAGTTCCGGGGTGAATCAGGGCGTTGTTTTTCCTATTTTTGGATCGCGGTTCGCGATCGCCACAGGACGCGATGCACCGAGCGGGTTGCACGGGCACCGAGGAGGTCATGCAGGCTACGCGATGCAACTGACGTAATTAAAAACGGGGTTACGAGGTGAGAGAAAATGGTACCTGAACAGGGCTCCGGGGACGCAAATTTTCGTGTCCGATACGTGTCCGACACGCGCGAGACCTAGGGTTAGGGTTTGGGGAGGCTGCCGGAGCTGGGCGGCGCTGCGGTGGGGGAGGCCGGCCGGAGGAGGCTGGGGCGGCGCCGGCGAGGCTGGGCGGAGGCGGCGGCGTGGGCTGAGCGGCCGGAAGCGTCGATCGGCTGCTGGGCCGCTGTGGGCCGCGGGAGGCGTCGGCTCCGGCGAGGGGTTCTGCGGGAGGGGAACAGCGATGGGGAGACGGCGGAGGAGGCAACGACTGGTGCGGTGGCGCAGGCGGGGCGGGGTGGTCGGAGAGGGAAGTTCTGTCCGGAGGGGGGGAGACTCGGGGGGTTTAAGTAGGGGGGAGAGCCGCGGGGAGGGGGCCGGAAGAGGCGGAGGGGGTGGAGACGTGGCCTTGGGGGTCGGGCGAGGTGGCCGGGCGTGGCGGCGGGCGGCGCGGCGGGCGGATCCAGCGGGAGACGCGGGGAATCGACCGGGTCAGGGGAGAGGGGCTTGCGGGTCGGGCGGCGGGTTCGGGTCTGGCCGACCCGACCCGATAGCCCACGGGCCGGGTTAGGCTGGGCTGGGCTGGGTTAAGGATTTAAATAATAAAATAATTAATTGAATAAATAATAATAGTGAAATAATTAATAAAATAGTTTTGAGGTGAATAAAAATAGGTCCGGGGCCCAATAAATTCCCAGAAAATTATCCTAAGTCCAGTTTTTTATTTTACACACAAAAATATTATTTTCATAATATTTTAATAGTAATTAACAGCAAATAAAAATCATTTAATTACCAAGAGCCTAGGTTTTAATTACAGAAAAATTCCGAAAATTTCTAGAAAATTGTGAAAAGTCCAAATTAATAATTCCTGAAAATCAGGGGGCTTACAATCTACCCAACTTATAAAAATTTCGTCCTCGAAATTAAAATATGGTAGGGTTCTCTCTATCCAATCTCACTTTATTATAGTCTAAAGGATTCCTCTCAAGTGAACATTGCGGTCTCTACCCAACTTAGAATTTACCCATCTATCATCTAAGGCTATACATCTAATAAAGCTATGTCCCAACTTATTCAATCATGGTATTGAATCCTTAAGTATTTAACACCAAACACATCACCTATGGTATTCCCTTAATCATATATAAAAGGGTCATCATCAATGCGACCGGCCTTTGGGGTATATCTAGTACTGTCTATATATCAAACTTATACCAAGCACGAGATTTCGTCTTTCCGAAATAAGGGAAGACGAAGATCAATAATAAAGAGTTCAAGGGTGAGGTGATAGAATAGAAGTATCGGGATCAAGGCGTTTAAAGAATTCAAATGGGAATTGTCAAGCAGTTGTGGATTGAAATCCTATTCTGGTAATCATTTGTTCGCATGCTCGTATTAGTACAGTTATGTAACTGATACGATATGCTCGGACATATCTAGAGGACAAGTATACTAGCCAACTATATATCTCAATCCACGTAAAGTAGTCGTGCGAAGTGCGAACCAAAATGCACTAAGGTTGATAAGACCGTAATACACTGATTCTGAATAGACAATTGTATTAGTGTGTCGACCCAATAATACATATGTCATTAACAAGCTCGATAAAAGGATAAGCTTGCAAAACTAGGCTATATTAGCAGCATAAGTCAAGGTAGTACAACAATTATAAGTACGCTAGATGATGATGGAAGGAGGTACAAATTATTCAAGTTCATAAAACACACACAATAAGCACAATAACAAAAAACTCTACAATCTCTACAGTTATCAAATATAAAAGCATACCAGGTTATTAGGAAGTTCAAAATTACTAGGTTGGGGCTGAGGTCACGAACCAATAGGCACGAGCTAAAACAAGACTAGAAACGGTATCTACAAATCACTTACGCGCATTAGCTACTCCAAGAGTCTGCGCGTTCTCCACGGTCATCGCGAAAGCTTGTCCGCGTCCTTGTGGTGGATTCCTCTGCTGCTGCTGGGCCTGTTGGAAGAGTGCTGCTTGTGGTACCAAGGGTGGTCTCGGTTCGGGTGCTGGTAGAGCTTGTTGGTTTATCACAGCATCTCGTGGTGATCTTGTAGGAATCTCGTCGCTTGCTGGTAGATCCATTACTCTGCATCCAAAATAAACGATAAGAGGCGCACAAAAATTAAGGCAGGATGCAAGTCAAGGAATTAATTCGAATCCGAGATAGATGTCAAGAACGATTCAAGCAAGTGGATGAGATCCTAAAAACTTATCTTATTCTTACTGCAGGCTTGTTCGGTCCCTAAGTTGAAACCGAACAATTTAGTCGTAGACCTGCATGGGCCACCACAAAAACCATATCACGCCCCAGTCCCAAAATACCGAGGGACCGAACACGTGGCAATGGCCAGCAGCACGCACCGATGGGCAAACCCAATTTAATGGATCCATCGGGACATGCTTAAGCTGTAATATAACAATAAGTAGGTCCAATGATAAATGTCAAGTATCTAGATCTCATCCAACAGAACAGTATAAGAACTAAATAGCAAACTGGAATAACTGCTGGAAGTCAAGTTACTGTCGAATATCCAGCAAGAAATAATACTGAGTCGGGTGGAGACAAATCCACTACCGATAATGGAAAACAGAGACAAGGAAATATAACTAAACATGCTAGAAAAATAACTAAGTATAAGCAGGGCCATCAACTGCAATCGTACCCTCGTCTGGTGTCAGTCCGTAAAGTTGCGGGTGCTCCTCGTCTGCTAAATCTGGAGAACAAAACCAGGTCCTCAGAGGGACATAACAAGATACAAAAGAATACGAGCCAAAAGTACAGTAAATGAACATGCAAGATAGACAGGAAAGTAAACACAAGAAAGCAAACAAGACACGAGAAATCACTGCATCTAAGATGGTGGCGTACCGATGGTGCTATCAAACATGACTACAAGCAAATGGGGGTAACCGTAACTCAATGGGAGATCACGGTCCTATAGAAAGTAGTCCAATTGGGACTCCCTTTCTATAGTTTAGCTCTTTCGCTGCCCAATGGGAGCTCACGATCGAGAATGCTCAAGTGTAGTCAATGCCCAATAACAATCATCTAGGAACTAAAGAAATCAGTCAAGTCAACTCAAGGAATGTAGAGTAAACATATACCATCACAATATGGAACAAATAGTGATCCAAGGAAAAGAGCAAATAATGTACATGCACGCAAAACGAGAAAATAAGACTAGAGCAGCAGGAATAAATTAATATGAAAAACGCATCAAGAACTATATACGACAAGAGAATAATAACTAAAAGGAAAGCATGCAAATAAAGTGCAAGAGTTGGCAAGGTATCTTGCACGACAATGTATAAATAAGTCAAGAAAATAAGTAGCAAGACTGCAGGATTTGGCAAGGTATACTTGCCTGGGTTTCCGGCTCCAATTGTAGCTCTGGTCTCGGTGTGATCTGCAGGTACTACTCCGGTTGCTGAAATAAATATTACCATTAGATCCAGAAAATATCAATCAGCTAGAACCGCCTGTCCTTGAGTCCAATTTGGACACAGGGGCGAAAATGACCATTTTGGACCAAAACGGGGTCCACATGTGGGCCCGCTTTGCACCGAAAAATGTGTCAGGGTCAAAGGTCTCCAAATTCGCCAAACTTAGTGTCAACAGGTCAGGAACGATGATACGAACCCAACGGAACTTCCAGAATTGGATTCCGATGAGCCGATCACAAAATCGCCCGTCAAGTGGAGCTTGTGGGGCCCACGATACGCGATTTTATCAACGTTCTCAGAATCGAACCAAACTTGGGTCACAGGACCAGCGTATCGCTACGAGTCCGATGGCGCAAGTTTCGTTTCGATCTGACGTGTGTACACAAAGTTAGGACGCGTTCCAGAACTGACGGATACGGGACGGTGTCCGCGGATACGCGTTGATTCCGGTGTGCACGCACACCCGAATCGACTTCTGCGAAATCCCGCACGTCCGTATCAACGACGCGCACGTATCTGTGAAGACCGCACGCGACCAAGTCGTCTCGTTTGGCGGGGCGTACTCAGTTCCGGGGTGAATCAGGGCATTGTTTTTCCTGTTTTTGGATCGCGGTTCGCGATCGCCACAGGACGCGATGCACCGAGCGGGTTGCACGGGCACCGAGGGGGTCATGCAGGCTACGCGATGCAACTGACGGAATTAAAAATGGGGTTACGAGGTAAGAGAAAATGGTACCTGAACAGGGCTCCGGGGACGCAAATTTTCGTGTCCGATACGTGTCCGACACGCGCAAGACCTAGGGTTAGGGTTTGGGGAGGCTGCCGGAGCTGGGCGGCCATGCGGTGGGGGAGGCCGGCCGGAGGAGGCTGGGGCGGCGCCGGCGAGGCTGGGCGGAGGAGGCGGCGTGGGCTGAGCGGCCGGAAGCGTCGGTCGGCTGCTGGGCCGCTGTGGGCCGCGGGAGGCGTCGGCTCCGGCGAGGGTTTCTGCGGGAGGGGAACAGCGAGGGGGAGACGGCGGAGGAGGCAGCGACTGGTGCGGTGGCGCAGGCGGGGCGGGGTGGTCGGAGAGGGAAGTTCTGTCCGGAGGGGGGGGGAGACTCGGGGGGTTTAAGTAGGGGGGAGAGCCGCAGGGAGGGGGCCGGAAGAGGCGGAGGGGGTGGAGACGTGGCCGCGGGGGTCGGGCGAGGTGGCTTGCGGGTCGGGTCTGGGGAGAGGGGCTTGCGGGTCGGACGGCGTGTTCGGGTCTGGCCGACCCGACCCGACCCGATAGCCCACGGGCCGGGTTAGGCTGGGCTGGGTTAAGGATTTAAATAATAAAATAATTAATTGAATAAATAATAATAGTGGAATAATTAATAAAATAGTTTTGAGGTGAATAAAAATAGGTCCGGGGCCCAATAAATTCCCAGAAAATTACCCTAAGTCCAGTTTTTTATTTTACACACAAAAATATTATTTTTATAATATTTTAATAGTAATTAACAGCAAATAAAAATTATTTAATTACCAAGAGCCTAGGTTTTAATTACAGAAAAATCCCGAAAATTTCTAGAAAATTGTGAAAAGTCCAAATTAATAATTTCTGAAAATCAGGGGGCTTACACATTGCTTAGACTTCTTTCGCTTGGACTTGGAAGTTGAAGGCACTACTTGTCATTCCATGTCCTGAATGAGGCCGGGATGAACCCACATGACCTCGCCTCGTACTGTGGTGAGCGGTACCAACCCTATTGCTTGGTTGCGAGTTGGTGAAAGATTAAAGATCTTCATGGTTGCCTTGGAAATTGGGACTATACCATCTCGGACTTCCGTCGCCGGAAAATCCCCGAACTGCATTGACACCATATTGGTCGTGACTGTCTTATCTTCAAATTCCAACGTAATAGCCTTAGCATCAACCAGCTGTTGGATGCGTCTCTTCAATACATAGAAATTATTTGTAGCATGATGCACGTATCAATGGAATAGGCAGTACTTAGGGTCATTGACCTTGTCCGCCTCCTTAGGACGTCTGATGTCGGATAATTCGAGTTTGTTGCTCTTTACAGTACGTTGAAAATGTCAACAAAGTCGTCGTCGTCAAAAGAGAATGTCTCCTTCGGCTTCGGCTCTTCCGGAGGCTTTTGCTTAAACTGGGAAGAAGGAGCGCCTTTGGAAATATTGACAGTCAATGCCTCATTTCCTTTGGCATTGCGATTGTTGTTGTTATTGTTTTGGGGATGTTTGCCCCTGTCATCAGAACTAGGTACTTTGATCCCAAGCAGCGGGATAGTGTCGGCGTTCTTTTCAGCGATGTTAGCACTTGCAATAAATGCTAACCAATCATCGAATTACGTCGTGCCTATACAAAATTTTAATGTGGGCGTCAGATTGCACATGCAAGTGTCAATAAGTACCGGGTTTGGGATACTAAGAGGCATCTTCAGAGCTGTCTGTCTGAAGTGCTCTATGAATGCACGAGCAGACTCCTTCCCTTGCACTATGTCGATGAGGGTCGACATAGTCATGCCTATTCCGACATTATAGAATCGAGAGAGGAACATCCCTTGAAGGTCGTCAAACGACGTGATACAGTTATCTAGCAGACTGTAGAACCATTCATAAGCTACATCGGTCAACGTCCCGACGAACAGTTTGGTGAGTAGAGCATCATCCCGAGGAAAGTGTACCGTCATAGATCTAAAATAGTTCATGAATTGATAGGGTGATTGTAACACCCCGTTCCGCTCAAGCGGACTGCCGATTCAAACGGCAAAAGTGCAACTGTCCCGACCCGCTTTGCCTTAAACGAGTAGCAAAGGATATCCAGACTTGTCCCTACAGGAATCCGGCTTAGGCTTTTAGAGGCTCGCTTGACGTATCGCTCTACCGAGGCGAATCATCGCTAAGGTGGGTGGCTACGGTGAACTTGTCTTTGCTTAGCCAGCACACATAAAATCTGGAATGATACATGCTAGTGCTAGGTGAATCACCCCTGCATGCTAATAAGAAATCAACGCACCTAGCTAAGGGAATAATCCCAACTTGTATTGCTTATGCTAGAACATGAAAATTGAAATACTGCTTATATTCAGACCCTCGCATGCTAAGTCCCTTACGGTTTCATCTCTCGGCTTACCTTCGGGTCCGAGCAAACGTGTTTGCTTATGTTCCTTAGAAACACATGCTTACCTGCTTACGAATATCTAACGTTATTGTATTGTGCATGCATTCTTGTTAGCCAGGAGACTATCAAATACTCCTTCTGTGCAATTGAACCTGCAAGTATCCGGGACCGTTAGGTCACCCAAAGCAAATCCCCGAACCAGGGGAATGCATCAAGCAAGAATGAATATTGAACAAGAATCACACTTGAATGATAATCATGCTAAGTATGCATCTGAACGAGGATCGTGTCTTGTACTGATTGAATCCCAGCTCGTGGAGCAATATGCTCGTTCAGAATAAGTTTAAGTTTCATGATTATCATGTCAAGCTATGGAATAAGGATAGACCCTGACCTGCATTATCGCGGACAACTTGTGCACAAGGTATGTTATGTTGAGTTCCGCGGACGGTCGCCGGGGCACTGGGACCGATCCGATCCGGACGGGACGTATGAGCAGTCGTATGTTATGGGGCAAGGTGTTATGCAGCGGGGCTCGCCACCTGTGTTGCATATCATTCTGTGTCTTGAGACTGTGAACCGTCCATATGGCTATGCCAACGACTTATGTCATATAGATAAGTCATCATCGCTTAGCGGCTATCCGCGTGCGAGTCATTGCATCGCATCAACTGAACACCTGAACGATCTTGAAATAACAGTACTCGTGTTGGCATATGCTATGCCTCGTGAATGTTTATACTTGCCCATGTTTGAATTAACAAAGTTTGCCTTGGACAGGGAAGGTAAAATGGTAAGTTGGTAAGTCTCGCCGTGTTTCCTCTCATATCGCACGACGCACTGCCACACGAGTTAGGATATTCAATGTTTGCATAAAACTGATCCTAAGGCAACTAGAAAGACAACTTAATAGCTGTGTACGGAACCTTTATTACGTGTTTGGTTTTGTCGAGCGGACGAGTAGCTTCCCCACCAGTGCATTCAATGTACTGATAATCCACCAGTTTGTATGCAGGGTGCGGGAAAACCTCGTTCGGTGCGGATGCCTCCTTCGTGCGTGCTAAGGTGTGGAGATCACTCCGTAGCAGCGTTGCGTCCGGAACAGAAGCACATATACAAGACATAATATTGTGAACATCGCATGTACAATCATTCCACAATTGTAGCCACTTGGCACGCTATTACTGTTTCAGAGAGAGAGGCTTGAGCGACTTGTAATCTCGGCTATACGCCGCCTGTAACACTTGTTTATATCAATAAAGAGTTGCTTTACTTCAACTTGTGTTATTCAATGCTTACGCTATATTGTCGACTCAGTGAACCTGTTACCAAATCGCTATGCGTTTATGACTCCGCTGCACTCGGACAATCTGTGCGACTCTGTGGCTTAGAACTCTTACCGCCAGCCAAGGAATCACGGCCTTGCACGGGCTTGGCTCACTCTCGTGAGACATCACGCCCGGATGGTCAAAGTGATCGTTCCGCGGGAGCGCTGACGCGGTGATTCTCGCCTAGCGGGAACGGCCGATTTGCCTGCGGGAGATCGGGACGTGACATAGTGGTATCAGAGCTTGGCTTATACGCCTTTGAACTTCGTTTCGAATGTCTCAGTTTCGAAAGCTCGTTTGTGGGTTATGTGCACACACTCTCCCAATGCCTCAGTGGGATGTTCCAAACAATAAGTCTAAATACTTTCAAAAGTTGCATGTCAAATGGTATGATTGCTTGTACGACATTGTGATCAGTAGGCCTTTGTGCCGACCTGTGCTAGACCCTTTGGGGAATGGACTCGTGCTAAGATTTATATGATATGTGCCTATACCTGGTTATCCAACTGGTGAGTACGGAATCTAATATCGTCCGAACGGTTTGCTATGCACACAGCATTTTGGCTAAGTTGTGTTCGGTATCGCGCACCAAGACCCTTTGGTGCAAGCCAGTTACAACTAGATTTAGATATCGTTCAGGAATAAGACAAGTCAGACTTAGAACTGCAATCGATAGAAACCTTATCGAATTGTCGCTTAGGCGAACACAGAGAATCAGGCTTGGATTTCGAGAAATAGCTCGAACGGTATTGTATGTTGAAGGAATACAAATCGAATATAGTCCCTTGGATGACTATTAAATCCGGAACAAATACGAGACTAAGATTTTACTAGGCGATACCTAAATATCGTGCAAGAATTCTTAGGTATGACTTGGTGAATATGGTAGCAATGATGTAAATGTCGAATATTGGTTTATAGGATGACTCGATTCCGAGTGGTGTATGGAACATTTAGAAATGTTCATACGGATTCGGAAGTCTCGTGCGATAGTCGGATTGAATGATTGGAGAATATCTTGAACCAATTGATAAGGCTTATATCGAATAAGAAATTCTCGAAAATGAAACCAACGTCTTAGTTAAGTTGATCTTACTGAACTTGGGAATTGTACGAGCGATTTCGGATTGAAACCAAAGGATTGAACTTGAGTACAATATCGCTCAATATAAGTTAGCCCGAGAATGAATATTGTGGTTCGATGAGAGATATAAGCGATAATGGAATTGGCTTGATGTTTGTAGAGCAATCTTGAAATCGAGTTTGGAAAGGTAACTCTCGAAATCAGTCCCAACGAGAACGGTTATCCTGCGGGAGCGCCGACGTGGTGATTCGCGTACGGCGGGGATGATCGGACTCAAGGGAACATGTTCAGTGATTATTCCGAACGGACTCGATGAATGGAACGTATTGAAATGGAAACGACTTGGGCTTGAATATAGAAACTTGTTTCTTGAGGAATGGCATAAGTAGACGGAAATGTTGAACGGTAATATCAAAGTTGGATGATTTTGCAAGAAGAACTATAGTCACTGCATAAACGGATTTGACTTGATGGATATACAGTTGGATGGAATTAAAAGGTTAAAGGATAAGGTGTCTCGATCGTGTCGAAGATAGCCATAACATTCAAGCGTTCTTGTCTTGTACGAGCGTAACTCTATGCCCGCACATGCGTCACTCCCGGATTAGGACGATTATCCAGCGGGAGCGTTGACGGGATGATCTCACGTCCAACGTGGATGATCGGACTTGCGGGAGACCAAGGCGTGACAACTTATGGATCGTCTTGACTTTTGGTTCGACACGATGAGACGAACTAGAAATGCAGTGAATCAAAAGAGTTTGTGGATGAGTTAGCATAGAACCTGGAATAAATCACGCTTGATGGTTTTGTGAACGAATATGTAAATCAGGCTGAACGACTTGGGGATATGGTCTAAGGGTTAGAATTGAATTTGGCTTTGTGGTCTAGACTTGTAATAGAAATGGTTTCGTGCTGGAGAGATAGACTACGTAAATCAAAAGGCTGGCCCTGCAACTTGGATATTATGAATTTGTACTGAACGAACTCGTCCCCCGTACGAACGAACGTGTTATTGAGAGTAGGAAGAATCTGTGCTCGATGTTTAGAAATCTGAGTGAATCGAGCTTGGGTAGAATATCCCGTACAAATGAACAATGGTTTGACCCTAGGAATTGGGGCGAGCATCATGCGACAGATTTGCACGATGTATCGTATGCTTGAACCTGTACCTACGACCTGGTGAGCTGACCTAGAAATTAGGCAGACGACCTTGTACTGAGTGAATGGACATGTGAAACTGACTTTAGATCGTTGCTTGAACAAGCAAAAGAAACTGGGTCACAAGACTTAGGATTAGACTGGGAGCGGTGAGTGCGTCCTCTGTTTGATCCGAACGAATGAACACTAGTCGGTTGGATCGAATGAATCGTGCATAACGAAAGTGCAAATACTTGATTGAGTGGAATGGAATTTACTTGAGATTTGATTGACCCTATCGGAAGTATCCTTGTGATTTATAAATGGGAACCTTGAGATTTCGCGAGTAGCTTGTCCGATTTCACTATCTCTAAGTTTGGTTGACAGCATATGTTTGGGGGACGCCTTGAACGTGTGCACGATCCAAGACTCAAGAAATGTGAAACTCGAGTGCTAAGACTTCGCTATCGCTAACTTGGTTGAAATGCATGTGTTTGAAGGACGCTTCGAATCCGTGCACGATCCAAACTCGCGATATGCCGATCTCAAATGCTAGTGCAAGTGAATATCCTACCGAACAAGCATAATGACTTGTATAAGTTTGCCTCAGCCCTAGATCGCTACTCAATTCGATGAAAACGTACTCTGTGTTAAGCACCATGTCCCGCGCTATGGCGCAAAAGAAATTGACTCAGCATACACGCGACACGGCGTAAGGAACGAGTAGGAGATTGTGTTGTAATGGATTTAGTTGTATCAATGGCTACGCTTGGATAAATTACCACGATGCGATAGTACGGCCTGCGCTCAGTAAGTCTCGAGGACGAGACTTTTTCTGAGTGGTGTATGATGTAATATCCCGTTCCGCTCAAGCGGACTGCCGATTCAAATGGCAAAAGTGCAACTGTCCCGACCCGCTTTGCCTCAAACGAGTAGCAAAGGATATCCAGACTTGTCCCTACAGGAATCCGGCTTAGGCTTTCAGAGGCTCGCTTGACGTATCGCTCTACCGAGGCGAATTATCGCTAAGGTGGGTGGCTACGGTGAACTTGTCTTTGCTTAGCCAGCACACATAAAATCTGGAATGATACATGCTAGTGCTAGGTGAATCACCCCAGAATGCTAATAAGAAATCAACGCACCTAGCTAAGGGAATAATCCCAACTTGTATTGCTTATGCTAGAACATGAAAATTGAAATACTGCTTATATTCAGACCCTCGCATGCTAAGTCCCTTACGGTTTCATCTCTCGACTTACCTTCGGGTCCGAGCAAACGTGTTTGCTTATGTTCCTTAGAAACGCATGCTTGCCTGCTTACGAATGTCTAATGTTATTGTATTGTGCATGCATTCTTGTTAGCCAGGAGACTATCAAATAGTCCTTCTGTGCAATTGAACCTGCAAGTATCCGGGACCGTTAGGTCACCCAAGGCAAATCCCCGAACCAGGGGAATGCATCAAGCAAGAATGAATATTGAACAAGAATCACACTTGAATGATAATCATGCTAAGTATGCATCTGAACGAGGATCGTGTCTTGTACTGATTGAATCCCAGCTCGTGGAGCAATATGCTCGTTCAAAATAAGTTTGTTTCATGATTATCATGTCAAGCTATGGAATAAGGATAGACCCTGACCTGCATTGTCGCGGACAACTTGTGCACAAGGTATGTTATGTTGAGTTTCGCGGATGGTCGCCGGGGCACTGGGACCGATCCGATCCGGACGGGACGTATGAGCAGTCGTATGTTATGGGGCAAGGTGTTATGCAGCGGGGCTCGCCACCTACGTTGCATATCATTCTGTGTCTTGAGACTGTGAACCGTCCATAATGGCTATGCCAGCGACTTATGTCATATAGATAAGTCATCCTCGCTTAGCGGCTATCCGCGTGCGAGTCATTGCATCGCATCGACTGAACACCTGAACGATCTTGAAGTAACAGTACTCATGTTGGCATATGCTATGCCTCGTGAATGTTTATACTTGCCCATGTTGGAATTAACAAAGTTTGCCTTGGACAGGGAAGGTAAAATGGTAAGTTGGTAAGTCTCGCCGTGTTTTCTCTCATATCGCACGACGCACTGCCACACGAGTTAGGATATTCAATGTTTGCATAAAACTGATCCTAAGGCAACTAGAAAGACAACTTAATAGTTGTGCACGGAACCTTTATTACGTGTTTGGTTTTGTCGAACAGGCGAGTAGCTTCCCCACCAGTGCATTCAATGTACTGATAATCCACAAGTTTGTATGCAGGGTGCGGGAGAACCTCGTTAGGTGCGGATGCCTCCTTCGTGCGTGCTAAGGTGTGGAGATCACTCCGAAGCAGCGTTGCGTCCGGAACAGAAGCACATATACAAGACATAATGTTGTGAACATTGCCTGAACATCGCTTGTACAATCATTCCACAATTGTAGCCACTTGGCACGCTTTTACTGTTTCAGAGAGAGGCTTGAGCGACTTGTAATCCCGGCTATACGCCGCCTGTAACACTTGTTTATATCAATAAAGAGTTGCTTTACTTCAACTTGTGTTATTCAATGCTTCCGCTATATTGTCGACTCAGTGAACCTGTTACCAAATCGCTATGCGTTTATGACTCCGCTGCACTCGGACAATCTGTGCGACTCTGTGGCTTAGAACTCTTACCGCCAACCAAGGAATCATGGCCTTGCACGGGCGTGGCTCACGCTCGTGCGGCATCACGTCCGGATGGGTCAAAGCGATCGTTCCGCGGGAGCGCTGGTGCGGTGATTCTCGCCTAGCGGGAACGGCCGATTTGCCTGCGGGAGATCGGGACGTGACAGTGATGACTTCCTATTAAATGGGATCAGGGACTGTGGCTTATATTTTGGAGCTTCTTCTTTTGGTTCATAGAATCCAGACGAACTCACATTTCTCGGATAGCCTCATGAGTATCATCTGCCTGTATGGGAGTAGACGATCACAGAATAGCTTGTCGAGTCCCTTACGTTACCGGTAAAGAAGAGATGCTATCAGTTGGAGGATTAGGAGCAGATGCATTAGACTCATCGTTGTTCACTGGAACCTGATTCGACTGTCCTGGAACTTGTGGTTGTGGTGGAACCATATTTGCCCGAATCTCCAGAATTTCCTGGGTCAGGGTTTGCATTGCATTGAGGCACTCATGCCCTACATCATTTCTTCTAGAGTATCAAGGCGTTGGCGGTCGTTGTTGCCCTCTTCGTTGTTTTACCTATCATGTATAATGACATAACATTTGGAGAGGTCGATGGGGTAGTGTATTTGGAGTTGATACAATCAGCTTCTGATTCATGAGGCTCATCGTCCTCAAGGAAGGTTGACATCATCTTATTGTCTTCAGAATCAAGGGAACTGCTACCCCCATCTTCAGATGTTGTACTAGTTGCTATAGTTTGAAAAGGGATTCGACCCTCAAGTGGGTCATCTTCAGTTCCTTGAGGATTATTGTACCCGTTGAATGTAGGATTGTTATATAACACCAGAGGATTACTACCTCATGTTGCATTATCGTGTTCATGGACCAGAGGAATACCACCCCCTGACTATGTTCTGGTCTATTCAGATGAACACCTTGATCTGAGACGAGTGCCCTGGAACACTCCTTTAGTAGGTACCGTTTGTTGATTGTTTCGTAGTCTACCACTTGGCACACCGGTCGAGACTGGGGGGTTGGATGGACCTGCCCATGGATTCTTCCTGGTTGAAGGAGAGCTCTAAGTTGAGCAACATGAGGCGAAGAGCAGCTCATCATCGTCTTCTTGTTGTCCACCTTGCACATATTCTCTGAGACGCTGTTGGATTGGTAAAATTGATCGTAGTCGTTGGAACACAGACTGTCTAGCTGGAGTGCCTGCTACTTTAGCGAAGCAGCAGTTGATGACAATACTAGCACAATGGTGCACTAGAGGAGGCATTTCATGTGTGGTAGTAGTTTCTCTCGCCTTGCGTTTCTGACATAGTACGTCACGCAAGTCTGACGAAAGAAATTTCACCTTTAAACCCATTTCATGCGCAATGCCAAACTGTGCACATAGGTTTGTAGGCAAAGTATTTGCTCCCTGACCTGGTTCATGCACAGAGTTTGCACCCAGGTTGTTCACAGAAGACTTGTGAAACTGACCCACTTTATGCGCACAGCCAAACTGAGCGCATGGGTCTGTTATCATGACTTTTGCTCCCTGGCCTGGTTCATACACAAAATCTACACCCAGTTTGTTCCAGAAAGTGTTTTGGAACTGACCCATTTCATGCGCGTAGCTAGGCTTGAGCGCATGGGTCTGTTTTCGAATCAATTTGATACAAATTTCCATCAGCAGAACGCATGACAGTCAATGACGCATACTATTGGTCAGTTGTTTGAGCAGTTTCTTGAGCGGGCATGGCTCGCACTACCCTACACTTCTTTGAACTAGCACGCGCTGGCGTATAGTAAAGAGTCCAACTTATTTCCATCTCCAAAAAAATGGTGCGTTGGGTCGTTGTTGTGGGTCAGGACTTTTCTTCTGGCCTTGGATGCGCAAAAGTTAATCAGAACTTGGGCTAGCTTCGTGATCGTCGGCGCATATAGTAACCTTCATGCGCCTGGGCTTGGATGCGGCATAATGTTTCTTCTTCTGCACTCCCTACTGTGAGCGCGTAGCTTTGGAAGAAGCCTTAACACTTAGGTTTCTGGCATCATAGTATTTTTCTCTGTCAGAACCCAAGTGTTGAGCACCCTTCCTTCTGGCCATAGTGCTCGACTTTTCAGTACGTCAACACCCTCCATGATGCGATGAGTGGCCACATCATGAGCTTCAATTTTCTTCGTAGAAGCGCGTGCATGACGCTCCTGTGAAAGTACCCCATCGTGATGTGCAACAGGGGCAGAAAAATCACATGTGCATGGATCAGTTCTGCGGTGGCCGATCCCCTCATTGCAGGCGCATCATCCGTAGTCTTTGGGTGTGATGCACTGGCCTTGGCAACCCAGGTCCTGCGAGTCTTCTTAGGCTTTGATATCCTTTGTGAGGTACTAGAGCAAGATAAAGTGTGACAAGATAAACAAAAATTATACCGAATTCCTAAGTACAAGAATATAGGAAAGTATGACGGTGGAGATTTTATTGTGCAACATATATATATATATATATATATATATATATATATATATATATATATATATATATATATATATATACTAACTCCTTTACTCCGTTGACTATCGACCGACGAAAGAAATTGCTAAGTCTTGGCTCACTGGCAAGAAGAACAACAATTGGGCTCATAGTATCTGGCCTTCGATCCTCGAGGAAGCACATCTCCTCGCTATTTATAGTCATTAGTACTGAAATGGGCATGCGCACAGCAAATCTGCAAAATCGCTATTTTTAGCCTTTGGCGCATCAAAATTGTAGTTGGCGCATCTGATCTTGACGATAACTGCCCACATAATATGGATCTGAACGTGCGCAAGCATTACGATCGACTTGACATGTGTCATACACCTGTGGTGCTGACGTCATATAAAAATGGGCGCACTTTTGGCCCAACAACGTGCGCACGATTATAGGCTCAATTATCTCCTTAATAACGGTCACTGCCAACTGTCATTTAAGGGAGAAGATGCGGCTAGGAGCAAACTTTGCCGCATGACTCCTCTGTCGCACACACTGCTATGCTGAAGGAACTTGGCCGCATGCTCCTCTGCCGCATTGGTACTGCTAGGCTTAAGGAATTTGGTCGCATGCTCCTCTGCCGCATAGGCACTGTTAGGATGAAGGATCTTGGATGCATGATGCTATGCCGCATAGACACTACTATACTGAAGGAACTTTGCCGCAGGATTCTTTTGAGGAGACTCTACCACATCATTCTTGTCGTTTTGTGCCACGTGGAACGCTCCGCTGTAACTAACAAAAGTAATGATTATGCTGATGTCGTTGTTGATGTTTCACGTAAATGTCGACCGCACGTCTTCCGGAGTGACACAACTTTCTGAGGAGCATTTAATGCTTGTGTCAGAATGCATGCGGCTGAGAAGTTTAGCCGCATCGATAGCCCACTACTTCGAGCTGCATCAGTGCTTTAACACACATTGTCGCATCAGGATTTTACTGTCCCTCGTCGCATAGCTTTTAATACCAGTGCATCCGGATGGATCAAAATATTTCATGCTTCTACAGTATGCACATGGGATGGTGGCCCAAGTGGGTGCCATGTGGGATAATTTTCTAGTAGGATTAAGTTTAAACTCTTCAAGAAAGCATTTATGCTTTTTGTCATTCTCTTGAAATTTTCTTAGGAGATAAGCTCCAAAGAGGCTTAGCGACTCGAACTCGGATTTAAGGGCGCAAAGTGGCGCTTTGATGGTGCATTTTGCACTTAACACATCAACATCGTCGCCTGGTGCTCGTGCGCTCGTTTTATGCATGAGTTGCATATGCGGTTGCATGCGAGGGTGCAAATGCGAGCGCTGAGCGGGCTATGCGAGGCTATGTGCGGCTAAGTGTGACTATGTGCGTCTACGCATATGCACGGATGCGCTGTTGTACTGCTACATGTATGTGTGCATGAGTCGATGTGTTGCTGCATTTATGCGCGCATGAGTAGTTGTTGTTGTGATGCTGCGCGCATATGCGCAGACATCACTGTTTGGCACAATCTCCGAAGATTGCGGGATTATGACGAATATGGAATGATTGAGTTAATTATCCAAATCCGATTTTTGTGGGATTTGAATTTATTTGATTGTTATCTTTTCGGAATTGGTTGGCGGCCATAATTAGGGTTATGGTTTCATTCCTACTCTATAAATACACTCTTCGTGCCTCCATTGAGAACTTACTTCGAAATTGAGAGATGAAAGAGAGTATCATTATGCTGCTGCCATTGGAGTCCATGAGTCCATTCAAGTTTGAAAAGAGGTGATGGCGAGCGTTCCAAAAGTTTTTTATGAACTTGTTGGTTCATGGGAGCGGATCATGTAAGGACAAATCTTTCTTTGAGCAAGATGATCGTCATCACCCCAGCAAGCCGACAGTTTCTGTCATCTTCTTCTCCTTCCTTTTTCTAGTTGTTGTTCATTCTATCTAAATTGCAACTGCGTTTGCAAGGAAGAACAAAGTTTATTTTCGTTTGTAATCAGATATTATGCAAGTTGTAATCGAAAGATATATAAAGTATTTCATTGGAATCGAGTTCTTCAGAGAGAAAACTCGTTTGCGAAAATCTGTTCCTAACCTCCGTTCCACCATCTTTGAAAACTTTCTGTGAATATTTGTTCCTGACCTCCGCTCCAACTGTTGCAGACCTCCGCTCCACCATCAAACAGAGAGTAGGTTTTAAAGCAAGTCTCGACTACAACTCCAGGATCAAACAGAGTAGATTGGAAACTTTACGTGAATATTTGTTCCTGACCTCCGTTCCACCATCTTTGATTTACCTCGGGATTAACACATGAATGATGAGTCAACTGTTGGTCCCAGATCCAAATATTAATTAGGTTGATTATGGAGACCCAATTGCAAATTTTATAACTTTTTCCGCACTCAAAAATCTAAAAATCTAAAAATCCATATTATTACCACCAATATTATAAAATACTTAATAATTATTTCAATTGAAAATCAATTATTATTATTATTATTAAAATAGGGTTGGTAAAGGCCATTTTATAATCATCGACACTGAACATTAGTTGAATTCTTTGACCAATCGACCTCCTTTATTTGCTTCGCATTAGAGTTTGGTTCTCCATGGAACTTGCTTCACGCGAAAATTGCTTTTCGCTGGAATTGTCTTCACGTGGGAGTACAGTTCTTCGTTGGAACCTACTTGTGTTCACAAGGGAGCATGGTTCTTGCTGGAACCTTCTTCACGCAGGGGTACGATTCTTTGCTGGATCCTACTTCATGTGTGTATGGTTCTTTGTTGGAACATGCCTCTCGCGGGAGCGCGATTCTCATTATAACCAACCTCTCTTGGGATGTTTTCTTCACTTTGTAAAATAACTTGTATTAGTTCACTAGGATTGAGAACTGAACAAATCTAAAAAAAAAAAAAAAAATTGTTTTACAATATCTTTCTCAATTGCGCTTTTGCCCGAGGTCAAGTGATCCCAGTCCTACCGGGGAATGAGGACCACCCAATATTTCCGTCTAGAAGGAACCATCATTCCTCAAGTTACTTCGGAGGGCAGAAAAGAAATTTTAATGCTGTAAGAGAAGTTAGATCTTTGCTGACTGATAAGTAGAAACCCCCCCCCCCCCCCCCCATATTGGCTAGATAACAAGATTAATTTGATGCGGTTTTTTGGCAACGAAAGTGCAAAAACCATTTTCCAAACTAGAGAGTATCTGCGAGAGAACCAAGCAAAACGTACAAACCAAAAATACCAAACACAAATCGCAGACACATAAATTTTTGACGTAAAAAATCTTTACGGAAAAAATTACGGGACGATCGGAGTCCAACCCTGAAAAGCCTCCACTAATAAAATAAGAAATACACCGACTCCTTACAAACTTCTCACCGATCCAAAAGGATCACCAAAACTCTTTTGGAAAGGAAAATAGATTATAACCACGAAAAAGAAAGACAACGAAAAATATCCGAAACTGATCTCATTCTTCGAAACGGCCTCCAATCCCTCTTTCTCCTCTCCAACGTTGTAACGACACTCTTGCCTCATTTTCTCTCCTTGTTGCTATTTTTTTTTTTAGAAAGAGCGATATATTTTAGGACAGGAGACACCTATATATAGCCTCAAACCCACAACTAGCATTCATATTATAGATAGGAATATCCAATCCAAACCCATTGACATATTCCTATTATATGTAGGAATATCCAATCCAAATCCTTTGAGATATTTCTATTATATTTAGGAATATTCAATCCAAATAAATTGAGGTATTCCTATTATATGAAGAAATACTCAATCCTACTCAGGGGTATTTTCCACATAGGTTGGGAACACTACTCACTCCAACAAATCTCCCCTTTCACAACTATGTGGAGGGGGTCGTCATCCCGACGATCCGCCTACAGTACTCAAAATTTTTCCTTGGTAGAACCTTTGTGAACATATCTGCTCCGTTGTCATCTGTATGAACCTTCTCAAGCGTCGCTTCCTTCTTGTCAACCACATCTCGTATCCAATGATACCGGGTATCAATGTGCTTGGACCGGCTATGAAATATCTGGTTCTTCACAAGGTGAATAGCACTCTGACTATCGCAAAGCAAAAGATACTACTCCTGTTTTAGCCCAATTTTCTACAGCAGCTTCTTCATCCACAACAACTTCTTGCAAGCCTCTGTCGCCGCAATGTATTGTGCCTCTGTCGTCGACAAGGCAACACACTTCTATAAACGCGACTGCCACGATACTGCTCCACCAGCAAACATCATCACATAGCCCGAAGTCAATCGCCTCGTCTCTACATCTCCAGCCATATCAGCGTCGGTATATCCAGCCAGCTTTGGCTTGTCAGCACCAAATAAAAGTCTCCAATCGGCAGTACCCTGAAGATATCGTAGAATCCACTTGACCCCACTCCAATGTACCCTTCCAGGATTGAAAGTGTATCTGCTAACTATGTCGACTGCGTGAGCAATGTTTGGCCTCGTACATACCATAGCATACATAAGACTCCCCACGGCTGAGGCATATGGAACTCGCTCCATATCTTCCTTCTCGTCCTCGGTAGATGGACACTTCTCCTCAATGAACTTAAAGTGAGCCGCAAGGGGGCTACTCACTTTCTTCGACTCGTCCATCCCGAAACGCTGAAGTACCCGGTGAATGTACTTCTTTTAGGACAAGTGTAGCAGCTTGGACTCTCTCTCTCTCTCTCGACTGATCTCCATCCCAAGAATAGTTTTCGTTGTGCACAAATCCTTCATAGAGAATGTCGCGCCCATTTCGCGCTTCAACTCTGCTATCCTGGTGGCATTCCGACCCACCACCAACATGTCATAAACATAAAGCAACAAAATGATGAAATCATCCTCGGCGAAGTACCTCACAAAAACACAATGATTCGACGTGGTCCGTGCATAGCCATGCTCTCCCATAAACGACTCGAACTTCCTGTACCACTGCCTCGAAGCCTGTTTCAGATCATACAATCTCTTCCTCAACCGACAGACCAAATGTGACTTGTCCTTCTCACATAATTCCTCTGGCTACTCCATATACAACTCCTCCTCAAGATCACCGTGGAGGAATGTCGTCTTCACGTCCATTTGCTCGACCTCCAAGTCGAAACTGGCTGCCAATGCTAGCACCACCCGTATAGACGACTGCTTGACGACTGACGAAAATATTTTATCATAATCTATGCCTTTCCGCTGACCGTAGCCTTTAACTACCAGCCTCGCTTTGTATCGAGGGCGAGTAGCATCATCTGTCTGCTTCACTCTGAACACCCATCGATTCTTCAAAGCCTTCTTGCCCTTTGGCAACCACACCAGATCATAAGTAGAGTTGGCCTCCAAGGAACTCATCTCCTCATGCATGGCCTCCATCGACTCCTGCCTGTGTTCGTCTTCCATAGCCTCTGCGAAACTTTCGGGTTCTCCCCCGTCAGTCAGTAGCACATACTCACCCGGTGAGTATCTCGTAGATGGTCGACGCTCTTTATCGCTCCTCCTCAACGGAACTACTGGTGCTGGCTGTATATCTACAGCCTCCTCCCATCCAGGAACTGCCTCCTCGGCATGCTTATCCTCCTGAGGTCACCCTGACCACCATCAGCAGGCTCAAATTTGAAAATTTTCAGATCTGACGGTATATTGATAGTATACCGTCCGTGTTCTGCACAACCATTCAGTATCTGCTGACTGGCTTGCTGCTTTACCCATTGGTCATGTGTGCTTTTAGGAGAGGATTATGATTTGTTGGGGCCTTGATTGTTGATGTGGCAGCAATCCAATGGCCACCACCATCAGCCCACTTCTCTCCTCTCATATTTTTCTCCTCCTTCTCACTCTTTTAATCTTTTCAGTCTCTTCACCACTCCGCTTCCTTTCTTCTTCCTTGGGGCTGTTTGGTTCGCGGAAGTAGAGCGAATTAAAATTTTTGGAAGTAGAGAGTTTACGTGCGCATTGCGTACGTGCGTCATGCGTACGCATATTTTATGAGTTCCTTCGTTTGGATAGTTGTTGGAAGTGAGTTGGAAAGTTAACTTTTTATAGTTCCTTCGTTTGAATAGTTTCGTTTGGATAGTTGTTGGAAGTGAGTTGGAAAGTTAACTTTTTATAGTTTCTTCGTTTAGATGATCGTTTGAAGTGGTAGATGAGAAGTGATATGGTTTTCCACTTTTGAATATGGTAAGGTTACCCCCAACTACTATTATTCATGACTATTACTATTATTTTGTATGGATTAAAAAATTAAGTAAACATTAATTATTTTTTCTCATTATTATTATTATTAATTATTTGTCACACATTTATTATGTCTCATTATTATTATAATTATTATTATTAACTATTATTAATTATTATTAACTATTATTTCTCACACAATTATTATTATTATTAAATAATATTAATTAAGTTATTCACTATTATTATTATACTAATTGTTTAATTAATTACTATTAATAATTAATAATTAATAATAAAAATACTAATTAAATACTAATACAAATTAATATCACCAAAAAATTAGTAATAAAAATAAAAATATTAATAATTAATTACTAATACTAATAAAAATAAAAAAATTAATAATAAGAGGTATCCGACTATTATTAAATAATAATAAGAGGTCACCAAACTACTGAATTTTTTTGATTAAATAAATAAATTAAGCACATTTATATTATTATTATTGAGGTCACCCGACTCTTTTTCTCCTTAGTCCTTACTTTTACTTCATTGGAGTTTCATGGGAAAAAAAATTGGATGTGGGAAAGAAAGAATTAGAGGGGACAGGAACTCTGTTTGACGTCTAATCAATAAAAACTCACTTTCCTCCATGAACTAACCAAACAACTGAACAATGGAAAGTTCAGTCTACAGTAAAGAAAAAGCATCACTTCCTACCCGCTTGTTAACAACCAAACAGACCCCTTGAGCTGCTAGGAGCTAAACTAGACCTTGAGGTCAAGTTTGTGGTCCCTGGACCCAATTAGGAGGAGTAGTAGTAGTAGTAGTAGTAGAAGACCCTCTTCGTGTCCATGAAAGTTTATCTTGAGCTATAGGACAAATGGTTTTATTGATGTTTTGAATATTTCTTTCCTTGTTATTGTTTTACAATATATGATGGATTCATGTGTTGTTTAACTTGGGTCATCGTTTGGATCTAGGATTTTGTTGGGATTTTAGAGCATAGGCTCATATTTGGGATAAACCCATTGTCCCTAGTGATAAATCTAATATACTAGAGGTTATCTTGATATTGTGAGCTCAAACCCAAGCCCCATCGTGATGTAGGGACCATATAGTAACTCTCCATATTGCCGAGAATAGAATTGGTGAATGGCTTGTAGAATTTTGAGCCAAAACCCCAAAAATCTCGACTTGTTTCTAATTCATACAGTATATCGACGGTATACTACTAGTAGTATACCGACAATATATTATTGGACCTGGATGGTTTCATAATTGATTTCTTAAACCAGGTCTATTTCGTCGCAGATGCACTTTGCTCCCTCAAAACTTGCCCTAGGATTACCCTATGTACCCTGGTCCTGTTTTCTTTGTGTCGCTCTAGTTTGTAGCTCAGTTAAAGCCAATAACCGTCTCGTATCCCAATTTTTGGAATTTTGATAAAATACGAGATTCCCTGGAATTGGTTTTGAGAACTTACGATATTGATGTACATATTGATGTACGTACTCTTGTATATTCGAGGGAACATTCAGAAAACCTAGATTTTTCTGGGATTATAGTCCTTGTATGCACTTCCAGGTCTTGATATATGAGATACTCCATGGATCGAGGTGATTATCGAGGATGTTGATATGTAAGTATATGTATTCATGATTATACCGATTTTTCATCGCAAGGCCCGAGGTACCATGTATATTATTCCTGCTTCCAGATCCGGCTATACAGGATCCATATTGTTCTATATATAGGGTATTGATCCTGATTGTTACACCGATATGTGCCCCTAATTACCTGTACTACTGCTATACCCCTAATTACTTGTATGGATTCTCCTTTAGTAGGCCAGTGCTTGTATGGTCGACTAGAAAAGTATGAATTGTTTGTGACTGAATTATGTTGCATTACATTAGAGTAATCAAGATTAGTGTCCCCTTGTCAGAGTAAGTATGTTTGGCTAGACTCGGAGGCTAACTTGGATTTCTCTCGGTACACCAATACAACATTGTTGGATGGATAGCCAGGTGTACACGTCCTTGTGTTCCGATGATAACTGTAAGGTTAAATACGAGTATTGGGAGGAAAATAATTCCGATTTTCATACGTTGTTGATGGCTAATCCATCAGACACTGGCCGAAGTGTCGTATATGTTATTATATATCTCCTACCGACCACGGTGATTGCCCACAAGGAGTGCCGTGGTCTCTTATTATATTTATTTATAGCTTATAGACCCGAGGGGTCCCCTGTACCAACCACAACGACTGTCATACATACTATATTAGGCCTAGCCAATACTACCTTGTGCATCGTATGAGTTGACGAATCATTACAGCATTGTAATGATGCACTAATGTGCCCTTTTGCAGCAAGTCCTCTACCTTCTCCAGAAGAATCTCGTTCTCATGCGTGCTCATTCGATAGTGTAGGTACGAGATCGATATAGTGTTGGATGTCGCACATGGGTAGAAGTCTTATGGAAAATTCCACCGAAAGATTTCTACAAGGACTAGTTGTACCTTTTTTTGCTGGAATTGCTCCTCCCTCCCTCTATTGACTCTTCGGCCCCTCTTTGCTTCCCTTCACGACCAAGACATGCACATCATGAGCTTGAGACTAGAGCATGTCCCTACATCAAAGAATATCCTGTTACAATTCCTATAAATAAATAAAAGGATATTCTTTGATTACATATCCAGGCTCCAGTCGCAACCTTTACAAGGAGGCTATGAGCACAGATAATAAAATACCCTTATAAGATCTATCACGGGATAATGCATTCCTTCTCTTGTTTTGGTGAGATACGCCATTGTCGCTATCATGAGCAGGGATATCCTGTCCTGGTTGAGTCAGAGATCTAACCTTACATGATACTGTAACACAATGCTGGTTTTCAATGATCCATGTCAAGTTTTATTTTCAGAAGAACTTCATCATTTGTAGAAAAATGAGAAGCTTTGTGACAACTATATCAAAAGTCTAAAATAAAAAAGTTATTAATCCTTGTGCAAGAATATGAAGTAACAATTTCAATCAGACTTACAACCAACACCGACAAACCACTACTCTCAAGAAACTAACCTGCAACTGATAGAAGAGTGTTGTTGCCTTCTTCAAATTTCAAAAGAATTTGAGGAACGTTTTATTCAGAATAGTAGTTAGCGAGTTAGTTCTCATCTGGTAGTACAAGGCGTTCTCGGCCTTGCACCAACTTTGCAGATCGGATCACATCTCCTGATTTTATCTGTGGAAGTATGTCTCTGCCAATAGTTGTGTACCTACATGGGGGTGGGGGGGGGGGGGGGGGGGGGGGGGGGGGGGTGGGAACAGACGTGTTAAAAGGTGTTAAATCTGTAGGCAAGTGCAAGTCAATCATTAAATTTTGTCAACAGCAAATGAGATCCGATGGATACCCGAAAACAGAAAATTGACCTTCATCAAAAGATAATCCTCCTAGACCAGCCTGCAGGGGAAAAAAAATACGGAATATGTAATTTGCCTTCAGAGAGAGGTTGCTCGTGGCATAGATAACATATAGAAGGATCCTGTGAATGCAGATTTATATGTTTGGAAAGTGGGAAGTATGCATATGAGCATTCATTTCGTAAAATATATGTAATAATCATCTTAAGTATGGTGCATAACCAAATATTTAAGATATGAACAGACAGAGCAAGGGCCTTTCTCGCATTGAAAACTTACATGTTCCTAATAAATGATGTAAAATATTAGAGTAGAATATTAGATGTAAGACAGTTCAAAAATATTCAGCATCATTTATCTGATTTTACGATGCATTAAATTTGTTGAGAGAAAATAATTGATTATTTACTTCCAAGAGAGGGGTATATATATATATATATATATATATATATATATATATATATATATAGGAGGAGATTAGCCTCCTTATTTTCTATCCGATGTGGGACTAAATAAGTCCTCCATAATTCAACACTTACCCTCAAGATAGGCGATAGATATCAATCATTCCTATCTTGTTACAAAATGTATCAAACTCTCTAGGACATAAACTTTTAGTTAAACAATCAGTTAACTGCTCTGCTGATTTCACATAGCTCAAAGACAAAAAAAATTCTATTCAGTTGCTCCTTGATGAAGAATCGATCAATCTCCACATGTTTGGTGCGATCATGTTTAACTGGATTGTTTGCAATATCAATTGCTGATTTGTTGTCACATCAAAGTTGCAGGGAGTCTCCTCTAAACAAACGCATCTCAGCGAACAAGCTCTTCACCCACATCATCTCGCACAAGCTAACTGCCATAGCCATGTACTCGGCCTCAGCTGTAAACCTAGCATCTATATCTTGCTTCTTGCTGCGCCAAGATACAAGATTGCCTCCAACAAAAATACAGTAACCTGTAGTGGACCTGCGATCGTCCATACAACCCGCCCAATCGGCATCACAGTAGCCTTTAACTCTCAGATGTCCAGAACTTCTGAACCATAACCCCTTTCCTGAATTTCCTTTAATATACCTGAGAATTCTGCGAACTGCCTCCATATGCTGCTCTCTGGGATCATGCATATATCTACTCACCACACTCACGACATAAGTAATATCAGGTCTCGTATGACGTAGATATATGAGCCGACCAACTAATCTTTGCTATTGCTCCATACTCACCGGATCATCACCCTCAGTACACAACTTGTGATTCTGCTAGATATGAGTAGAAGTAGCCCTGCAACCCACCATTCATGTCTCTGAAAGAAGATCCAACGCGTATTTTCGCTGAGAAAGTACTGTACCCTTTCGTGACCTTGCAATTTCAATTCTGAGGAAGTACTTCAACTGTCCCAGATCCTTAACTTTAAATTTTTCTCCAAATATTTTCTTCAGCCATAGGATCTCCTCAGTATCGTCTCCAGTAATTACAATATCATCAACATAGACTGCAAGAACAGTGATACGAGTCTTGTAGTGCCTGTAAAACACAGCATGATCTCCATTGCACTGCATATATCCCATAACACAGACTACAAACCTGAATCTATCAAACCATGCTCTCGGAGACTGCTTTAGCCCATACAAAGACTTCTTAAATTTGCATACCTTCCCCGTTGCTTGTGAATTAGCAAAGCCTGGTGGAATCTCCATATAAACCTCCTCCTTGAGATCCCCGTGCAAAAAGGCATTCTTGACATCTAGCTGATGTAGTTGCCAATTGAAGTTGGCAGCGCATAACACCAACACTCGCACAGTGCTCATCTTTGCGACTGGAACAAATGTCTCGTCATAATCGATATCATAAGTTTGGCTATAGCCTTTAGCAACCAATCTGGCATTGTCCCTGTCAATCTTGCCCTCTGGAGTCTGCTTAACAGTATAAATCCATTTACATCCAACAGCACGCTTCCCAGCTGGCAGTGGTACCAGCTTCCATGTGTCGTTCTTCTTCAAGACCTGAAGTTCCTCCTGCATGGCACTCAACCACCTGCCAGTTGTTAGGTACAAGCAATAAATCTAATGATGCAAGGAAGGACTTATATGCAGGTGGAGTGGATGCATATGAAATATAATGTGCAAAGTCAGTATCCCAACTGCCAAACTTAGCTGGAGGTTTTCCAGCATTGATTCTAGAAGTTATACGAAGCAAGGCAGAAGGATTAGAAGTATCAGGGAAGGAATTGTTACCAGGTGACTCAGATAGAAGGGCCGAAGAAGGTCCTGGAGAAGAGGGACTTGGGACATCAGCATTTGTAGGTACTAGCATAGGGACATCAGGAGGAAGCTCATGCTGCTCCTGCTACTCCTGTTGCTGCTGCTCATGCTGCTCCTGTTGTTGCTGCTCATGCTCCCTATATACTCTCAGCTTCCCCTGACTGTCGGCTCCCCTTGAGACACCATCACTCCTCGGTGACTCTAAAGGACATGGAATCATACCAACCACGATGTCACTCTCATTCTCCCCCTCTCTACTAGCATCAGTAGAGTCATCCTCGAACAAGGAACTTAACTCCGTCTTCTCCCGATAAAATGGTTCAAACTCCCGGAAGGTTACGTCCATACTGACAAACAATATTTTTTCAGTGGGACACCAACATTTGTATCATTTCTGACTTGGTGAGTAGCCCACAAAGATACATTTAACTGCTTGTGGATCCAGCTTGCTCACCATCATTTTGTGATCTCGCACAAAACATGTACAGCCAAACACTCTGGGAGGAACAATAAAAATATTAGAGCCCAAGAGCATCTCACATGGTGTCTTCATCCATAATACTCTTGACGGCATCCTGTTGATTAGATAAGTTATTATAACAGCCTCACTCCACAAGAATTTTGACACATTCATTGTCAGCATCAAAAAATGTGCCACTTCTAGTAGATGCATGTTCTTGCGTTCAGCCACCCATTCTGAGCAGGAGTGTTTGGACAAGTGGTTTCATAAAGAATTCCCTGACTATAGATGAAATTAGCAAACTACTTGTTGGTGTACTCGGTCCCATTATCTATTCAAAGAATCTTCACATGTACTCCAAACTGGGTCTTCACATATGTCGAAAAATCTTGAAAATATTTGTACACCTAAGATTTCTGCTTCATCATGTAGATCCAAGTCATACGTAAATAGCAATCAATAAAGGTAACAAACCATCTGAATCTACTGATAGTAGTAGGACACGGTCCCCAAACATCAGAATGAACAAGTGCAAATGACTCAAAATTTCGAAGACCAACCATTTTATAAGTAGAACGTGTATGCTTTCCAAGTTCACAAGCATTACAAAATAACTTTTTTTGTCTACTTTATTCATTTTCTCATGTTCTAACTTATTCAAACTATCAAAAAATAAATGTCCCAATCTGCAGTGTTGGAGCATTGCTTCTGTCTCTGGACCTCCACTAGTAGCAGCAGCAAGCATTGCGGCCTCCCGGTCCAGATACCAAAGACCACCACGCCTTATGCCAGCCCCAAGTCTCTTTCCCGTGGCCTTCTCCTGGAAAGAACACATCACGATAAAAAAGAACAGTACAATTCAATTGATCAATGAGAGAGCTAACAGAAAGTAAGTTGACCGAAAACGAAGGAACATACAATACAGATGATAGGGTAACAGATGAAGTACAATGGACCAAGCCAGTACCCCTGATAGGTTGGGATGTCCCATCAGCAGTCTGAACTGTCTCGGGATGCATATGTTTGCTCGGATAATATAATGCAAACTCACTAGATGCACCTGTGATATGCCTAGATGCACCTGAGTCTATGATCCAACCAGTATGAGATTTAGTAGATGCAAGTGCCTGAACCAGAATACCTTTGCCCATATGAGCAGCATAACAGTAAAGTTACCAAGGTAGGTAGTAGGTAGTGTTATCCAGATCTTGAGTTGCCAGACCCTTGCCCTTAGAACTCTCAACCTGAAGCTTGAACTGACGTAGTTCCTTCAGCTCTATCATCTCAGCTCCAGTTATTTCAGTAGTGGTCTCTTCCGTCACAGCTAGGTGAGCAACTCCCTGGCCTCCGCGTCCCCTGCCTCCTTGACCTGCACGTTCACCTCTGTCCTCTGCCTCCTCGGCCACGACCAGAATTGTAGGGTTGAGGACAATTGTAGCTGAGGTACCCTTTCTTCTCGCAATTGTAGCACTCCATGTCATCGCTGCTGGGAGCACTAGGAACCACAAATGCAGAACGAACAGCTGGTGAGGTCTCCCTTTCATCACCTTCTGTCGGATCTCCTCTTGCTCCATCGATACAACAGCCTCATCCATGGACGAAAAAGATGGCAGATGACACATTGTTGCCCTTCTAGCCTCAAACTGCGGGTTCAGACCCTTGAGAAAATGAGTCACACGCCTACGATCAAGCTATTGTTTTCCAAGAAAAATATCTGCCGAATTTTACAATGATAGCGGATCATAGTCCAAGTCCGCCCATAAACGACGTACCTCCGCTGCATAATGGAGTACTGTCTTCTTCCCATGTGTGGTACCAACAGACCTCATCCAGTAGGGCAGTCATGCCCGCACCAGAACCGTCAAAGGTGATAAAGAAGATAGAGTTGTTGTCCAATGACATCAAACTTGAGGAGACGAGAAACTACCTAAGTTGATCTAGGAGAAGGAGTTAAGTTCCTTGTTTATTTTTTATTTTATTTTTTATTTTTTTTGGAAAAACGATTCAGAGCTTTGGCTCTTATACCATGTAGAGAGAAAATAATTGATTGATTTACTTCCAAGAGAGGGGGTACATATATATAGAAGGAGGCTAGCCTCCTTATTTTCTATCCGATGTGGGACTAAATAAGTCCCCCATAATTCAACAAAATTTATTTAGGTTTAAGATAGATTGGGAAAAAAGATATAAAAACTGGAGAAGCAAATATGTGTGCTTGTGCACCTCTAGGCACACATACACCATGTGTTCTTATACCACGAAACCTTCGAGTAGAATACAAATCAAGATTGTTTTCTAAAAAAAAAATCTAGATTCTCAAGTTTAAGTGTGTTTTAGTATATATATATATATATATATATATATATATAGCTTACATGCGTACATATGCTTCCCAGCCCTCAAGTTTGAGAGAGCTTACAGTATCCTTCACTAGGAGATATTGCTTGAGAAAATAACAGATCTTATATTCTTTTGCCAGTATTTCCCTTGTGAAGAATGAAGCAGCCGTTGTACTGCACCGCCTGCAACTTCTCCATATGAAATGTAACTTGTGATGTTCAAGTTGCTCTAGAGTTTTATATTAGAACCATAAAGCACCACAAGCTGGTAGTTCTAGTCTAGAAACTATTAGCAAATATTCTAAGAGTAGGAGCGTACCCAGCTGTACTGTACCCTATCCTCATTTTTTTCAGAAAACAACATGCCATTATCCCAAATTGTTGGTTTCACGTTATTTGAATCATTTTCTTCCATTTACCTTTGTTAAGGCTCATATCATCTGTAACATTAACAAAGATCATGTCCATTCTTACAACATCAACCAAGTTCGTTTAGGTCTACCCCAGTTCCGGTAGCTCCTCTGATCACTATCTTATCGCTCCTAACCGATGCATCCATTGGTCTATCTCAGCATTCTCATTTCAGTTATTCTCATTTTATGGACATCTTTTTTTATTGCCCAACACAAAGCACTTTTCTATTCCAACCATCATGTTTTAATCCTATGAAAAACATCCTTCTCAATCTCTATTCATGATGAATGATTGATCATAAATACCGAAAACTATCACTAATAGGTATCTTTTCTATTTGAGATGTAACTTTGGTTGAAGTTACATTTCATATAATATATTCTTAGAAACCTTAGGTTCCAAAGTTTCTCTCAACGATTCTATTTTAGTGCCTAACCCTTCTCGTCTCATCAATTAGTACAATATAATCAGCAAACAACTAGACCATAGAACTTCAACCTGAATATGTCTAATAATTTCATCCATGATCACTGCAAACATGGATTTAAGTCGATCCTTGATGTAAGGCATATAGGTGATAGGAAATGGTGTAGTATCTCCTCTAATGTGTCATATTCTTCTTGACCTTGAAATTCAATTTTGTACATAAAGTAGAAGCTGTAATATAAACCTATATAGGTCTATAGGATGACCTCCGAGAGCTACAAATACATAGCAAAACTAATAAAAGATCAGTCCAATTAAATCTTCTAGAATCATTAGACAACCATTTCTTACATTTCTCTTGTCATATAGATAGAAAAAGAACTGAGATGGTGACGAGTACTCCTCTGAGTTTTCGCTGTGTGCCATTGCTACTGCTCCATATACAGATAATGGGAGCACAGGCAGCTCTCCATCCTAGCAGAATCCGAAACAGAAGAAAGATGAAAGTAAGTTCAGAATAAACTAGTAATAAGTAAATAATCAATGGCCCTCAACCAACCTGGATACTTAGTTTGGTTTTGTATAATGGTTCAAATTGTCCAGAAGGCATTACTTCTAATGGAACACTATAACCTGAATTATTTAGCTCATTATCCGCAAAAACTGCCTGATCGGTACATTTTAGTTTCACCCCATCATATGCTCCATCAATCACCTGAAATTAATGGTCTTTTAGTTTAAGATCCCTGAAATTCATATATAATTAAGAAGTATTAAGTTATTCTGCAAAATTACTATCAACTATTGCCAAGCTGAGGATTCAGGACTAGGTCATGTAAAATGCTTCTGTTTATAAACAGAAAGGTTTCAGGAAATTAGAATAAACAATTCACATTCAGCCTTTCAGGTACCTTACCAATTTCGCAACGTTTCCTGCAGTCAGTGGAGCAGAATATCCATCAACAACCACCTGGAAATATGCATAGACTTTAATCTCAAAAGGAAAGAAATGTTTAATAATAATACGAGTTGAAACAACTATGGCAAATAACTGCATATACCAGTTAAAAGAACTAACATTACAATCACAGAGTACCATTAAGTAATGTTTCTGACTTATTACACTTCCCAAATGCAAGGTGTCGCTACCGAGGAACACACCGTAAGGATTCATTTTGTATAGTCCGACAATGTTTTATGTTGGTTGTCAGCTACTTAATGCAAGCCTCCTCGTTTATCCAGGGTTGGGATTGCAAGTGAAATTAAGAGATTAAGAACAGCACAGCACAGGCTACAACAACAACAAAGCCTAAGTCTTCATCCTAAATTTCCGAGGTCAGCTGTTTGAATCATCTTCTTCGATTCGGATCTGGGTCCTCTATAACACTAACGTAATCCATATCCTTATGTAACAGTTCAAACCATGTTCGTTTAGACCAACCTCTCGTCTTAAATGCTCCATTAACTATTATATTATTGCTCCCCTTTATGGGAGCATCTATTTGTTTGCATTGCACATGTCCAAACTACCTAATTTGATTTTCTCTCATATTGTCCTTAATTAACATCACCTCTAATTTTTTTATGGATATATTCATTTCTTACCCCAATCCTTTAATGTAATGCAACTCATCTAGTAATATTCTCATTTCAGCTACATTAACTTTCTGGAAATATTGTTACTTGATTGCCCAACACTCTGATCCATAAAACATGAATGGTCTTATAGTAGTAGTTTTGTAAAAATTTCTTTTAACCTCGGAGGTATTTTGTGATCATAGAATACTTCAGAAACACTTCTCCATTTCAACCATCTTGTTTTAATTATATGCATTATATTCCTTCTCAATCTCGCTATCAAGATGAATGATTAATCCTAATATCAAAAGCTATTATTTTTACGTATCTCTTGTCCATCTATATTGGCTCCCCCATCATTTCTCTTCGACTTCGAGTTAAATTTACATTTCACATATTATGTTTTCGTTCTATTAATCCTTAATCCTAAATCATTTAGATTCCAAAGTATCTCCACACGTCTATTTTAGGATCTAACCCTTCTCTACTCTCATCAACCAACACAATATCATTAACAAACATCATACACTATGGAACCTCGTCCTAAATATGCCTAGTTATATCATCTATATCTATCACAAAAAGGTAAGAACTCAATGCTGGTCCTTGATATAATTCAATGGCAATAGACAACATATTACTATCTCCTCCAATAGTTTGCACGGTCTTCGTAACTCTCTCATATATATCCTTAATAGTTTTTTTCTTCTTCAAAGCCCATAACATATCTCCATAGGAACTCGATTATACGCTTTCTTTAAGTCGATAAAAACCATATGTAAATGTCTCTTTTTCTCTCTAAATATTATCATTAATCTTCTTAATAAGTAAATGACTTTCATAGTAGATCGTCCGACATAAAACCAAATTAATTCTCTGAAATTCTAGTCTCTTTTCTTAATCTTTGCTTAATCACTCTCTCATAATTTCACGGTACACACATCAACTTAGATTTCTCGATAGTTCAACTTTATATAATGTTACTCCATTCATCCGACGTCCTTTTAGTCCTTAGGATTTTGTTGAATAAGTCAATATGTCACATCAATCCTTTTCTTCCCTAAACATTTTCAATCATTTTCCTATTACTTTTCCATCTTTCATTTTTTTTAATGCATTTTAACTTTAAATTTTCTAATTTTACAATATTAACATTATGACTTTATCCTGAACTAACTTTGAATCTAAACTAAGTTTCTCTAGGTTGCTCTCGCTAAATATCTTGTGAAAATAACTCCACCTCTCTTTAACATCATTTTCTCTTACTAATACATTTTGGTCCTTGCTCTTACTAATATTACCAAAGTATGTCCTCCTTTTCCTACTCTTAGCAAGCTTATAAAAATCCCTTTCTTCCTCCTTAGTTTCTAACCCTTTATATAAGTTGTAGATATTAGATCTAGATTCACTAAGTGCTTTCCTAGCTTCCTTTTTTCTACTTTATATCTATGAAAGAATCTCACTTTTACACTTTCACCATTCTTTATAGATTCAGCATCGTGTCGGAGATCCAAGAGAAAGGTTCAACATATGTATGACATTTAGCCCTTCCAAGAAAATCATATCTACGTGTTGAATATGCATCACAGCTTAAAGAAAGACATATTTGGCAACACACTTCATAATTACTTGTGATGCCATAAGTAAATATAGTCCGAAAAATCAAATCAGTGGTCGTCCATAACCTAAATGTACAAAAAGTAAGTTACAATTTTATCAAATTTCAAAATATATATCAACATTTATGAAGAAAACCACTTGGCCAATAAAAACATTGAGACCCTGACCTAGCCCTTTAATTTATATTACTATGATAAAAGTTTGTACAATATTGCTGATGTGCTAGGTGGGACATAAATAAAACATGTACTTTTGTATGCATCATATCTTTGGCAACCTTACCCCATACTAATCTGATGGTGTAGGATTGTCATGGAGGATGACTTCTCTAGCATATGCATCATCCATTCCATGCTCTGTAGGTTGATAACCATGGACATCTTCGGAAAGATTTTGAGACTGATCCTCTGAACTCTCGACATTGTGTTCGGTGCCAACTCACGAACGGAGTGCATCTCCATTTCCTCCACTATCATTCTGCGTTTCTTTTTTTTCTGTCTCATGTTATAATGCACATAATCTAATTTTTCTAGCTTCTCTAACGCCGTGGACGAGTGTGTACCAGCGCAAATGTAGTCTAGTTTCTTTCATAGTTTAAAGAAGATACCGTTTGACTCAAGATGTGCAAGGCTAGCCAAGTCAAATTCGGTGCATGAACAATGCGTAGGAGGACCACCACTCAGCTGTAATATATTACCATTTCAATTTTATAATTTATTAATAATTGACTTGACAATATTAAATATTAATACCAGGTAGGCATCTCCTAATAGCTATTTGCATCCTTTGTATTGAATATGCCAACCTTCAATCTATATGATTCTACCTACAATGTAGTATTAGACATGTTGTCTATGTACTGACTAAACTTAAGAAATGTAACTCAACAATTTAAATAAGAGAACAATTACCTCTCTATTAATATCAATGTGTACCACTTCGTCACCTACCATTCTCTTTCATAACTCGGTGGAAGCCATTCAACACCTCAATAACATTTTGGCAGGATCAGGTATTGGTATTTAGGATTCAAGAAGTAGCCTACATTGTTCCATGCATAAAAGCTTTTCTCATAAATTTTGTAATGATATAATGATTATACATTTTGAAAAAAATAATTTATATAATATAACATACCAGCAGCTTGTATATCTTGATGTAGTTGTGAATCCCATCATTTATTAATCATTTCAACCGTTTCCTACATCCATGACCAACATTCTTTTTATAGACTCCTTCGTCCGGTTCATAGCCTCGTAGAGGTGGGCCATCTCTGCCTAATCGTCACTGTCCACCGTCCTTAATACTTTTACTAAAGGGCCCAACCATAATTGTAAATAAACCGAGTTATATCATGACATTGTGATATCTTCGGCTTAATATTCCATCATATTGTATATCTTCTTGCATGAGATCTATGCAGTGTGATGTGCATGATCTCCAATACAAGTGTTTCTAACTTGCATTATTTTTTTCCCGGTTAACTTATAGTTTGATCCATTGTTGGTGAAAACTTGGACTACTCTGTGCTCTCTAATCTTTTCCACCACTTCGTTCATCAAGCCAAATATATAATTTTCATCCTTATATTTGTCGGAGGCATCTACAGACTTGAGAAATATTGTCCCATGTGGAGAATATAAAAGAAAATTAATAATGCATTTCATGTTTTGTGTCGTCCACCATCAACATGATTGTACATCCATAGTCATCCCAATATGCATGAAAACTTCAAAGATGATTAACTATTTATTTAACTTTGGCATCCAAATATATAGTAGGAATCTCGTAAGTTGTTGGACCTTTCCGACCCTCCCCAGCTGCTGCTATCTTATCTATCATTGGTTGGTAGAATTGGACTATTGATAACATTGAAATTATATGATTATTATTACAAAACAAGTGGTGAATGCTTCATATTTTATTCTTCAGTCCAAAGGCTGATTTAAATAGAAGAAATACAATCAATGTCCATCCTTAAATCAAGGAGAACCATAAGGGAAATGAAATACAATAGATGTTCATCCTTGAACCAAGGAGAACCTTAAGGGAAAAGAAAACTAAATGAAAACAGAAAATCTTCTCTAATAATGACTAATAATAAGAGTAGAGAGAATCACGGGATTCTCCAACACCCCCCTCAAGTTGGTGCATAGATATCTATCATGCCCAACTTGCTTACCAAATGCTCAAAGACGAATCTTGCCAAGCTTTTGGTTAAGATGTCCGCAGTTTGCTGACTAGAGGTCACAAATGGTAGACATATGATTCCAGCATTTAATTTCTCTTTTATGAAGTGACGGTCAATCTCAATATGTTTGGTTCTATCATGCTGAACCAGGTTGTGGACTATGCTTATGGCAACTTTACTGTCAGAATATAACTTTAATGGAAGCTCATTTTTTATCTTAAGTTCTTCCAGGACTCTTTGAATCCATAATCCTTCACAAATACCCTGAGTCATAGCTCTAAAATCGGCTTCTGCACTGCTTCTTGCTACAACTCTTTGTTTTTTGCTTCTCTACGTCACGAGATTACCCCATACATAGGTACAATATTCAGAGGTTGATCTTTTGTCTGTGACTGAACCTGCCCAATCTGTATCAGTGAAGATAGACACATTCATTTCACTAGTCTTCTTAAAAAAGAAACCCTTTCCAGGATTGGCCTTCAAGTATCGCGGTATCCTATAAACTGCCTTAAGATGTTCCTCATAAGGAGAATGCATAAACTGACTTACTACACTGACTGAGAAGGCGATGTCAGGTCTAGTATGAGACGAGTAAATTAGCTTACCCACCAACCTCTGGTATCTTCCGGTGTCAACAGGAACATTTTCTTCTCCACAAAGTTTTACATTAGAATCCATGGGGGTGTCAGCTGGTCGACAACTACTTATTCTTGTTTCTCGCAATAGATCGAGAATGTATTCTTGCTGCAAAACCACAATTCCTTTCTTCGATCGAGCAACCTCCATACCAAGAAAGTATCTCAAGGGATCTTAAGTCCTTGATTTCAAAGTTTGTAGCAAGTCTCTCTTTTACTCTTCTCATTTCAACTGTATCATCTCAAGTGAGGACAATATCATTTACATAAACAACCAAGGCAGCAAATTTCCCATCAGAGAAGAATTTGGTGAATAAAGTGTGATCAGCTTGTCCTTGAGTGTACCCTTGGTTCTTCATAGACTGAGTAAATCTTTCAAACCAAGCTCTCAGAGATTACTTTAAGCCATAAAGAGACTTCTTCAACTTGCATACCTTTGATCCGAAATTGACTTCAAAGCCAAGAGGACTATCCATGTATACTTCTTCGTCTATATCACCATTGAGGAAGGCATTTTTAACATCCAACTGATGTAGAGGCCAATCCAGGTTAGCCGCAAGAGATAAAAGTATTCTGACAGTGTTCAATTTTGTAACAGGAGCAAATGTCTCTGAGTAATCTATGCCATAGGTTTGAGTGAAATCCTTAGCCACCAAGAGAGCCTTATACCTTTCAACTGATCCATCTGAATTGTACTTCACAGTAAACACCCACTTACATCCCACGATCTTCTTACCAACTGGTAGTGTCATGGCTCTCCAAGTTTTGTTCTTTTCAAGAACTTCCATCTCCTCAAATACAGCTTCCCTCCACTTTGGAACTTCTACAGCATCATGTACATTCTTTGGAATCTCTACACTAGACAATTGGGAGGTGAAGGCAGAAAAAGATGTAGACAAGTTTGAATATGATATAAAATCAGACATAGGATATTTAGGGCAAGATCTAACAGGTTTTCTAACAGCTATGGAATCATCTATATCAGGATACCTGATAGGACTCTCAGAAACAGAGATAGATTTACCTTTTCTTTTCTTAGGAGGTTGATTATCCCTCGGTTCAGATTCATGGCAGTGTTGAGATATGGACACATCCCCTTCTTTATGGTTCTTTCTCACAAACACATTTTCTTTCCAAGTCTTGTTTCCTACTTCGAACATGTTCGCTTTAGATGACTCATCATTTTGTGGCATTTCAATTAGTTCATCATTATTATCATCTTCAAGATTCTCTTTTTTTTCATAAGAAAGTGTAGGCTTGGATTCATCGAGTTCCTTACTCATAGCAGGAGTAGGTTCAAATAATGAATCAAGGCCATTTTCTGCTGCTGCAAAAGTACAAGTCTGAGAATTTTATGATATAGGCATGGACAAATTATTTAAAAAAATTATGTTCTCAGTTTGAAACGAGTCTTCCTTTAAGTTCCCCCTGGAGACGAGTTATCATCAAAAAAAAGGTTTTTTTCAAAGAATGTGGCATCCATAGTGACAAACATTTTCTTGTTTTTTGGATCAAAACATTTATAACCTTTCTGGGTTGGAGAATACCCTACAAAAACACATTTTATAGCACGTGGTTCGAGTTTGCCAATATTCTTATGTTCATGAACAAATATTGTGCAACCAAAATTTTTTAATGTCAAATCAGTTGAAACACGAGTTACAGGAAAACATTCTTTGAAAATATGAATTTGAGTTTGAAAATTGAGAACTTTGGAGGGCATTCTGTTAATTAAATATGCAGCAGTAAAAATTGCTTCACCCCACAAATAATTTGGTACTTTATTTGAGAAGAGTAAAGCTCTAGACACCTCCAATAAGTGTCTATTTTTTCTTTCTGCAACTCCATTTTGTTGGGGAGTATTAGGACATGAGCTTCAATGCACAATTCCATTTTGAAAAAAAAAATTACCCAAAATTGTGTTAAAGTATTCCCCGCTATTGCCACTTCTAAAGACTTGAATAGTTGTCTAAAATTGATTTTGCACCATTTTAAAAAGCCCTTTACAACCTGACAAATATCGGATTTCTCCTTTAATAAGTACACCCAACATACTCTTGAATGGTCATATATAAATGTGATAAACCATTTTTTGTGATAAAGTGTACTTGTACGGTAGGGCCCCAAACATCACTGTGAATAATAGAAAAAGGTTTTGATGGTTTATAAGACTTTATTGAAAAATGGGAACGATGATGTTTTGCAAATTCACATGCTTCACATTTAAACAAAGACAAATCTTTATTATGAAATAACTTAGGAAACAAGTATTTTAAATAACGAAAAGTAGGATGACCTAATTGTAAATGCCATAATATAATATTGTCATTATTATTCGAAACAAAAAAAAGACTCAAAGTAGGAACTTATCGGTTTGGAAGGTAGTTGTAATTTAGGTTCAATGTCGAAGTAGTAGAGTCATCCATTCTCCTTAACACTGCCAATCATCTTCCCCGAGTTCAAGTCCTGAAAGACAGTGAGAACGAAAAAAGTTAGTTAGACAATTTTTTCTTGGACTAATTTAGTGACAGACACTAGGCTACAAGATAGGTTTTGAACATGAAGGACATCTTTAAGAGTCAACATCGGAGACAACACAACTGAACCTTTACCTGCAATGGCTGAAAAAGAGCTATCTGCGACTTTTATTTTTTGATTCCCTGCACAGGGACTATATGAAAGAAATAAAGTAGATTCACTTGTCATGTGATCGGTTGCACCTGAATCTACTATCCAAGTGTGGTTGGGACTGACACTAAGAAGAGTAGAATTACCTTTTTGTGCTATAGAGCAAGGAGTTTGAGATTCGAGAAGTTTGAACAGTCTGTCTAGTTGTTCCGTCGTGAGTGAAAGTTGAGTTGAAGAAGATTGCTGCCCTTGATCTGAATTACTAGCCTAGAATGCACGACCCTCGTTACCACATTTCTTCTTCCAGTTCAGAGGCTTGCCATAGAGCTTCCAACATGTTTCACGTGTATGCCATACGTGTTTGCAGTTATCACACCAAGGTTTGTCCGACTTCTTACTTTCGTTGAAGTTCCTAGTGGCCAGAGCCGAGCCTTCAGATTCTGAACTTTGAGGTGCCTTACCCATCATGATTCCTTGTCGTGCCTCCTCCCTTCTTATTTCTGAAAAAGTTTCACGAAGAGTTGGCAGTAGCATCTTCCCCAAAATTCGGCCTCTTACTTCATCAAGGTCTTTATTCAACCCAGCAAGAAACATAAAGACACGATCATTCTCATGTCTCTTGAGGAACAGAACACTATCTTCTGCACACCTCCAACTGTCATCATAACAGAGATCCAACTCTTGCCACAAAGTCAACATCTCATTATAATAAGTAGTTGCATCCCTGTCTTCTTGTTTAGCATGCCACAACTTTGACTTTAAGTCAAAGATCTAGAAGAAGTTTTGGATATCAGAGTATATTTCTTTGACAGTTTCCCACACTGCTTTTGCAGAAGGTAAAAACATGTACGGCTTGCCTATTACAGTTTTCATAGAGCTCACTAACCAGGCAATAATTGTCACGCCCCAATTCCGTGGAATCGTTAGTCGTCCCCCGGGCGTGACCGCCGTGCGGGCCTAGGTTGCGCACCGCACGAGGCTAAGTATTTTTGTTTCGCATAGCGGGCACATATTCAGAGTACGCAGATAATTGAACACAGATTGAAACATGGAAAAGTTCTCTTTTATTGATAATATGAACATCTATTACAAAATCCTTGAACTGAGTCGTAAGGATTGCCTCTGTGGCTTACAAAAGTGTTGACACAAAATGAGATAGCAGTCCTGTACATTACATCCCTTACTAAACTCAAAATATAAGACCTTGGGACGGAACGACTGCCTTGCCACGGAGCTGCATGATTGCTTTGGTGGCTAGCTTCTTCTTCAAAAGGCTTCTTCTTCAAAATGCTTCTAAGGTGGCACGGTCGAGGCGTGCCTACAGCTGGACTGGATTGGGGGTTTGTCTCCTGCTCCTCGCTCGGTTCTTCCTAGCGCGGGGAACCTGTTTCAACGAGGGTCAGTACATCGAAACGTACTGGTGAAGGCAAGCTATCCCAACTATACCAATCAACACGTTGTTTTAATGAAGCATGCATATTTGTGGGTTTCTATCTTGCCTTAGTTCATTTTACAATAAGACATAGATATAGAATCATTGAAATGACCCGTCACCGTTCGGTGACATTTACCTGTCCGTCTGAACCACCTGCACAATACTTACCTTGCCTTCCCTGTCAAGAAGACACAAGTTAGTTTCTACAGGTTTAAATATACGAGGGGATCACTGGCTTTGATGCCATAATGGACGGTCTTAGTCTCAGGCTAAGGTGACGGAGGCACATGTATCGCTGCACGCCATCCCGCCTATGGGAGAGACTAATCTTGAGGTTCCGTCCGGATCGGATCGGTGCCAGTGCCCCAGCGACCGTCCGCAGGAACCGAGAGGCCTTGTGCACAAGTTGTCCGTGATCAACGGCGTTTGTGTTAAGTTTGCATTTATGTAGCTGAGGCAATGAATTCAAGGGCATGTAGCATTGTGTGATGTATTTTGCATAGTTTCCCTGAATAATTGATGCATGGCAAAGGGTGTTCTACATATAGCATATTTATAGAAGAAGAAGTAAGCATTCTAACTTGTATATATGCATATGGTAAACATTTTGAATAAGCAGGCATGTAGTAAGTAACCGTTCACAAGTTTCAATGACAAGCATACAGATCCAAGTCTATTCCCTTATTATCTTGATATCTTTTAGTTATTACTTGGTATCGTTTGATCGGGGCAAGCACGAACACGAGATTTATATATGAAGACTAGCAAGTAGGGCTAGCTAATCGGGTTGGTAGCCACTCACTTTAGTGGTTGGAAGGAGGAAGGAAGGAAGTGCTTTAGGCGTCCGCTCGAGCGACGACTACAGCTGGTTCACCTGTATTGACACGAACAGCTGATCAGTACTTCTTCCTCTCTCTCCCTTATCGGAATTGAAGTGCAGTCCTAAGAACGAAAGCAATGAAATCCATCGAAACCGTTCAAGAAAAACCCAAGCATATCCGAAAACCAAATCAAGGCACGAAAGCAACAAGCGACAGCGAAAACTAGGCAACAAAGAATGCAGCGGAGAGGTCCCTCCTGACTCTGCCGCTAAGTCGATCCCGGGGGCACGGTCCACTGAATATGGGAATCGATTCCGAAGAAACAAATCCATAACGAGGACGAGTTCTTAATTCAATCTATCCCGATCGAACGATACCGTCTTGTATTTCTTAGCCGCGCTCCCCGAATAGGGGGAACGGGGCACCACATCCTACCCAACTAATTAGAAGTTTCGTCCCGAAACTTAAGGAATAAAACCTACCACTAGGAAACAATGAGGGGAACCTTTCCCTCATTTCGGATTCAAGCTCCCAAGTAGATTCTTCGACAGAGTGATTCCGCCAAAGCACGCGCACTAGAGGAACCGAACGGGTCCGAAGCAGCTTTTCTTTTCTATCCAAAATTTGTACCGGCTGTTCTACATACGCCAAGTCGGGCTGAAGGTTCAGTTGTTCCAGGTCTACCACATGGCTCGGGTCGTACACATATTTCCTAAGCTGTGAAACATGGAATATATCGTGTACGTCGGATAGGGATGGTGGTAGAGCAATCTGATACGCAACTGAGGCAACCCGTTTTAGTATTTCGAACGGGCCGACAAATCTTGGACTTAGCTTTCCCTTCGCTCCGAACCTGCTGACCCCTCGCATGGGCGAGACCTTGAGGAATACCCGGTCACCTACTTGAAACTCTAGCGGTCTCCGATGGACATCCGCATAGCTCTTCTGACGACTTTGAGCTATCTTTAATCTGTCCCGAATCAGCCGAATCTTCTGAACGGTCTGCTCCACGAGCTCAGGGCCAAGTACTTGCCGCTCCCCGACTTCGTCCCAACAGATAGGAGATCTACACTTCCGTCCGTATAGCGCCTCATACGGCGCCATTTGAATGCTTGATTGATAGCTATTGTTGTAAGCAAATTCGGCTAGAGGTAGATGAAGGTCCCAACTAGTCTTCGTGTCCAAGGCGTAGAGTCGCAGCATGTCTTCGAGGATTTGGTTGACGCGCTCTGTTTGGCCATCGGTCTGTGGATGGTAGGCGGAGCTGAATTTCAACTTCGTCCCCATTGCTGACTGCAGGCTTCCCCAGAAACGTGATATGAATCGACCATCTCGATCGGAGACTATGGTTACGGGCACGCCGTGGAGTCGGACGATTTCGTTGAGATATATCTGAGCCAGGCGGTCGGCACTCCAAGTAGATTTGATAGGCAGAAAGTGAGCTGACTTGGTGAGTCGATCGACGATAACCCAGACTGCATCATGTCCCCGTTGCGTCCTCGGCAAACCAACGATAAAATCCATCGTTATATCATCCCATTTCCACTCCGGAATAGCAAGGCTCTGCAGTTCTCCGCCTGGTTTCTGGTGTTCGGCCTTTACTCGTTGACAAGCCATGCAATGCGACACAAACTGCGCCACATCCTTTTTCAAGCCGTGCCACCAAAACGTCGTACGAAGATCCCGATACATCTTTGTGCTACCCGGATGAGAAGTATAGCTAGAATAGTGGGCTTCCGTGAGTATCTCTTCCCTGAGGGCCGCGTCGCTTGGAACGCACAGTCTTCCCTTCACTCGAAGCATCCCATCCGTGCTTACCGCAAAGTCGGACGCCTTCCCTGCTGAGATAAGAGCATGAATCTTTTGCAGGAATGGGTCGTCCTTCTGAGCGGTCTTTACTCGTTGTAACAAGTCGGGTTCGAGGCGCAGTTGTGATACTTGCGTCCACTTTGTGTATCTGATTTTCAAAGTAATGCCCAATGATTCAAGATCCCGGCGCAGCCTATCATCAATAGCCAAACTTCCTGCAAACACTCGACTCAGTGCGTCAGCTACGACGTTTCCTTTGCCAGGCGTGTATCTGATCATGAGGTCGAAGTCGCTTAGGAGTTCAAGCCATCGCCGCTGCCGAAGATTCAAATCTTTTTGAGTGTACAAGTATTTCAAACTTTTGTGGTCCGTATAGATTTCACACGGCACACCATAAAGATAGTGGCGCCACAGCTTTAATGCAAACACTACCGCGGCAAGCTCGAGGTCATGCGTTGGGTAGTTCTGCTCGTGAGGCTTTAGCTGTCTAGACGCGTAGGCTATGACTTTGTCCCGTTGCATCAGGACACATCCTAGTCCCCTTCCTGATGCATCGCTATATATTTTGAAGTCATCTGGTCCGTTTGGCAAAGTAAGGACCGGGGCGGAGACGAGGCGCTGCTTTAACTCCGTAAACGAAGCTTCACAGTCGTCCGTCCAAGTAAACTTTGCACCCTTCCGTGTGAGCTGCGTCAAGGGCGAAGCAATCCTAGCAAAATTTTGTATAAATCTTCGGTAGTACCCTGCCAGACCAAGGAAACTTCGGATGTCGCTAGCTGACTCCGGTCGTTTCCACTGCGTGATTGCTTCTACTTTCTTCGGATCAACTGAGATGCCTTCCGAGGAGATGATATGCCCCAAAAATGAAATACTGTCCAGCCAAAATTCTGATTTGCTTAATCTGGCATACAACTTGTGGTCTCGAAGGGTTTGCAGCACCATCCGCAGGTGTCCTGCGTGCTCATCCCTAGTCTTCGAGTACACTAAGATGTCATCGATAAACACCACCACGAATTTATCGATGAAGGGCCTAAAGACACGGTTCATCGTATCCATGAATGCAGCAGGAGCATTCATTAGTCCAAACGGCATCACAGAAAACTCGTAATGGCCGTAGCGGGTTCTGAAAGCAGTCTTGGGTACGTCTTCTGGCTTAATCTTCAGCTGGTGATAGCCCGAGCGAAGATCTATTTTTGAAAACACTGCTGCTCCTTGTAGTTGATCGAACAAGTCATCAATCCGTGGCAGAGGATATTTGTTTCTGATTGTGACCTTATTCAATTCTCTGTAGTCGATGCATAGGCGTAGAGTTCCGTCCTTCTTCTTCACGAAGAGCACGGGAGCGCCCCAAGGAGACACGCTTGGACGGATGAACCCGCGATCAAGCAATTCCTGGAGTTGGCGCTTTAATTCATTCAGCTCTGCTGGTGCCATTCTGTACGGAGGCTTTGAAATCGGCTGTGTATTTGGAAATGTGTCGATAGTGAATTCAATCTCTCGATCGGGCGGCATGCCGGGTAGTTCGCTCGGAAACACGTCGGGGAACTCCGCCTCAACGGAATTTGGCTCGACGTCTGCGTAGTCCTGCCGCGCGTCCCGAACTGATGCTAGAAATCCCTCGCAGCCTGTGTAGAGCATTCGTCGAGCAGATTTTGCCGAAATCACCATGCAGGCCTTGGTCGCATCGTTTGCTGGACTACTGGTGTAACAGAACACGGCTTCTCCGGGCAGACGGAAAACGACTCGCTTCTCTGCACACTCAATAGTTGCTGCGCATGCGCCTAGCCAGTCCATTCCCAAGATGATATCATAGTCCCTAACATCTAGAACTAAGACATCGAGCGACAGCTTCTTCTCCCCAATACAAATGTAACCACCTAGGCATGCTGAACGAACAGGGATTTTTGTACCAGAGGGGGTGCTAACATTTAAATCTAAGTGCAACGGAGTCATTTTTACATTGTTTTCCACGGCAAAATTTGTGGAAATAAAACTATGCGTTGCACCTGAATCAAATAGAACGCGAGCAGGTATATTATTGAAAAGTAAGGTACCTGACACGACGGTATCCGAAGCTAAAGCTTCTTCCCGTGTCATAGTGTAGACTCGGCCTTGAGCTTGATTACGCCCTTGCTGAGGCGCCGCTCGGTTTGCCTGAGGTGCCGGAGTCTGATTTTGTTGAGGACGGCGCTCGGTGAACTTTGGACAGTTGGGAAGGGCGTGATCGGAAGCTCCACAAATGAGGCATAACCCATGCTTTCGACGACATTCACTTTCGACGTGCCCTGGTCTTCTACAGAAGTCATATCGTTGCCCCGAGTTTCCCTTTTTCGAACCGCCGTTGTTAGGGCGCTTTGCAGCTGTGTTTCCTCTATCGTTGCCTTGGCGTTTGTGATTGGGGGTTTGCACAGCGCCGGTGGCAACGTGAGGATACTGCGGTTCGAGGGAGAGGGCATGGTTTAAAACTTCCCTCATCGTCTGATACTGTGGAACGGATACGTGCCCGTGGATACCAGGACGTAGCCCTCCTTCGAATCGTCTGGCACGACTCGCTGCATCCGGTAGGTAAGCGGTAGCAAATTTGGCCAGTTTGTTGAATTCTGCCGAGTATTGCTTCACCGTCATACTGCCCTGCCGGAGCTGAACGAACTCATTTTCCCGTTGACGTCGTAGAGGCGGGGGTATAAACTCCTCCTCAAACGCAGCACGAAAGGTCGTCCACGCGATCGCCTCCTCTCCATGGCCAAGTTGAAGAGATCGTCGATGCACGTCCCACCAGTCGTGCGCATTGAAGCGAAGCAGTAGTTTGGCACAAGTGACGCGCTTGTCTTCCGGCACGTCCAGGAGAGAAAAATGATCTTCAAGCTCGGCGAGCCAATCTAGGGCCACGATTGGGTCCTCAGTCCCCTTAAATGGCGTATTGCAGACCTTCTTGAAGTTTGCAAAGGTGAAGGTAGTCACTTCCCTCGTCCTTGGCACGGGCGATGGTTCGACTTCAAGCGCTGGCTGCTCCACTGGTGTAGCTGTCGTTGCGGCAGAATGGTTGGAGGCCAGGGTCTGAACAAGCTGTTGCAGGGTATCTACCTGCTTTTGTTGGACTGAGAGCCGTGCCTCTAGGTTGCTCTCGAACTTGGCTTGGCGGGCATCATCCCTCTGTCGTTGCTCGGTTAACATTTGCACCACTTGTTGGATCGAATCTGTTTGAGACATGCCCCGTTGGCTCCGAGAGCTTCCTGAGGTTCCGGAGCTGCTCTCCTGAGTCCGTGGCTCGCCTGGCGCTAGCGCTGATGGTTGCGCTTGCGTCGTTCCTTGCAAGGAAGGTAAATTACATCAGGATCATAATGTATTATGGACTTATTGCATGAACGTATCTCATTTTGGCCTTAACGAGTTCAGGAGTTCGCATAGGCGAGTTATCGCTAAGGGAACTTTTCCGGTTCATGAATCAAAGGAACTTTGAAGCTGTGCTCTGATACCAACATGTCACGCCCCGATTCCGTGGAATCGTTAGTCGTCCCCCGGGCGTGACCGCCGTGCGGGCCTAGGTTGCGCACCGCACGAGGCTAAGTATTTTTGTTTCGCATAGCGGGCACATATTCAGAGTACGCAGATAATTGAACACAGATTGAAACATGAAAAAGTTCTCTTTTATTGATAATATGAACATCTATTACAAAATCCTTGAACTGAGTCGTAAGGATTGCCTCTGTGGCTTACAAAAGTGTTGACACAAAATGAGATAGCAGTCCTGTACATTACATCCCTTACTAAACTCAAAATATAAGACCTTGGGACGGAACGACTGCCTTGCCACGGAGCTGCATGATTGCTTTGGTGGCTAGCTTCTTCTTCAAAAGGCTTCTTCTTCAAAATGCTTCTAAGGTGGCACGGTCGAGGCGTGCCTACAGCTGGACTGGATTGGGGGTTTGTCTCCTGCTCCTCGCTCGGTTCTTCCTAGCGCGGGGAACCTGTTTCAACGAGGGTCAGTACATCGAAACGTACTGGTGAAGGCAAGCTATCCCAACTATACCAATCAACACGTTGTTTTAATGAAGCATGCATATTTGTGGGTTTCTATCTTGCCTTAGTTCATTTTACAATAAGACATAGATATAGAATCATTGAAATGACCCGTCACCGTTCGGTGACATTTACCTGTCCGTCTGAACCACCTGCACAATACTTACCTTGCCTTCCCTGTCAAGAAGACACAAGTTAGTTTCTACAGGTTTAAATATACGAGGGGATCACTGGCTTTGATGCCATAATGGACGGTCTTAGTCTCAGGCTAAGGTGACGGAGGCACATGTATCGCTGCACGCCATCCCGCCTATGGGAGAGACTAATCTTGAGGTTCCGTCCGGATCGGATCGGTGCCAGTGCCCCAGCGACCGTCCGCAGGAACCGAGAGGCCTTGTGCACAAGTTGTCCGTGATCAACGGCGTTTGTGTTAAGTTTGCATTTATGTAGCTGAGGCAATGAATTCAAGGGCATGTAGCATTGTGTGATGTATTTTGCATAGTCTCCCTGAATAATTGATGCATGGCAAAGGGTGTTCTACATATAGCATATTTATAGAAGAAGAAGTAAGCATTCTAACTTGTATATATGCATATGGTAAACATTTTGAATAAGCAGGCATGTAGTAAGTAACCGTTCACAAGTTTCAATGACAAGCATACAGATCCAAGTCTATTCCCTTATTATCTTGATATCTTTTAGTTATTACTTGGTATCGTTTGATCGGGGCAAGCACGAACACGAGATTTAGATATGAAGACTAGCAAGTAGGGCTAGCTAATCGGGTTGGTAGCCACTCACTTTAGTGGTTGGAAGGAGGAAGGAAGGAAGTGCTTTAGGCGTCCGCTCGAGCGACGACTACAGCTGGTTCACCTGTATTGACACGAACAGCTGATCAGTACTTCTTCCTCTCTCTCCCTTATCGGAATTGAAGTGCAGTCCTAAGAACGAAAGCAATGAAATCCATCGAAACCGTTCAAGAAAAACCCAAGCATATCCGAAAACCAAATCAAGGCACGAAAGCAACAAGCGACAGCGAAAACTAGGCAACAAAGAATGCAGTGGAGAGGTCCCTCCTGACTCTGCCGCTAAGTCGATCCCGGGGGCACGGTCCACTGAATATGGGAATCGATTCCGAAGAAACAAATCCATAACGAGGACGAGTTCTTAATTCAATCTATCCCGATCGAACGATACCGTCTTGTATTTCTTAGCCGCGCTCCCCGAATAGGGGGAACGGGGCACCACAATAATCAAGGAGTTTTCATACTTCCATTGTTTGGAAAAAGGATCTTCTATTGTCGGTTCTACTATTGCTCCCTGTAGTGCCTCAAATCCCGATCCGACCGGGATGTGCACTACGTAATTGGGCTTGTGGCTAGTCCGTCTGAGTCATAGCTTAGATCTTCGGCATCTTCTTGCCACGGACGAAATGCGATGATCATTTCCAACTCATGGAAAAGCCTCTATTGAAACGAGTCCAATAGTTTTCGTGTTTGGTTGCTTGGTTTTCTTGATTGCCGCTTTGGGATTTTGATTTGGTGTTGCTTTTGATTTGCTTGGTTTTTGCTGCTGGTTTTATCGTTTGGAGCTTTGATTCTTGGGGAGTTCGGCAAGGAAGGATAGGCAAGAATTCTAATTGGTGCTCGTGCTGTGCAGGTCCGCGTAACTGACGTTTGATCGTCGCTAGGCGGGATTCGTGTTTCAGCTACCTTTTCCTTAACCAGTGAGTGGTTTGGACCCTTCTTTCCTACTTCTTCACGCCCACATCTCTAATGTTTCAAACGTTCACTCGATGATGCCCGGTTGGACGCCTAGGAAATCCTTGCCACAATGCATGCCAGCCACTAAGAAAGGAACATGGGATTTGTAGACTAAATTTACTATATGCTTGCACCTTATATTTTGAGTTGTTTATAAAGGGAATTGGTTGTTGGTGGCGGCCTAGTGCCTCGGACGGAGTTTAGACCTATGGGATACCAAAAATCGGAACACCGCATTGAGAAAATATGAACTGTTGCACGAGATATATATTGCTGCTTTACTTCTTTGTTTATTTCGATGCATTGTATGATAATATGAATTGTTCATGCATTTGCATGGTCTGGGACAACTTGTGCACAAGGTTTGGCATTTCCTCGAAACGGCTTTCCGGGCGACTGGAATCGTATCGATCCGGAGGAAAATATTTGATTCGTGCTCGTCACGATGCATTGCGGGACCTCCAGCAGGGCTTGCTACCCGGGCTGATAGGGCGCGCCGCTAATGCTTGAAATATGTCCCTAAGGTGTCGATCACACCAATGACCGCATAGAATAGAACACATGCTAATTTATTGTCTTGTGCAGATGGTAAGTATACTTGTGTTTCGTTGCAGGGAAGGCGTGCATCGGTTGAGTAAGCAATCGATGCACTGGTTGGATTCAATGCTATTTTCATTCCTATCAAAACATGCAACTGATATGAATTGAATTCACTTGCTTCTTTATAGAAGTTCATCTTAATGCATGCTCGCCCCTAATAAGCTAGTGTCGATTTAGTCGAGTGGGTTCATCCCGCTCACCAGTACAAGTTGAGTACTGACCCACGTTGTGGGCAACTATTTCAAGCACTCAGACGGTGCAATGCTAGTGGATAGACGAGGAGGCGTTAGGAGCACCTCTATTTTGAAGTATAGTTGGAGTCAGATCATTTTGGAGGCTTAGACTTTCAACCTATACAAGGGCGTAATGTATGAACGACATGGATTATCTGATGGAGCGCGCCCTGCCTTTTGAGTTACCTTTTTGTAATGCAAATCAAGCAGCCGAGAGGCGCATCAATGTAAACTCTATGTAAATTACTCTGAATTATCAATGAAAAAGCATGTTTCTTCCTGCACTTATGTTCAAATCTCTGTGAATGTGTTTTCTAAATTGTGTTTCAAAATGGGTTCCTATAACTGCAAGTTCTTGCCTATTAAGAGCGCAACTCCAGGCTCGTACGGCATCACGTCCCAGCGAGGACGAATCGGTAACGGAAGGATCCAGCGAGGACGATTGACCCTTTCGGGATCGGGGCGTGACATATTGGTATCAGAGCCTAGGCTTTACTTCCATGGGATTTCAAAAGATTATAAAGGAGTTTGATGCGCCTCTCAATTGAGTTGCGTTCGGCGTCCGCTGCATGAGATGAGTCGCCTATACAATGAGCCCATAGATACAAAATCTATCGTTTTTGGAGTGTTAACAAGCTACTCTCTTTTGTAGCCATGGCAAAGAAGAACACTGCAACTGCCAGCAGTGCTCAACCCATTCAGAGCGATCCAGCAAGCTCTGGAGAATCCGGGGGAGCGGGTTCAACCGGTATGGCGGAACGGCTTATGCACCTCATGGAGGCGCAGCAACAACAAGCTGTTACCCAACAAGCTAACATACAAGCGCAGTTTGCTTCTCAACAGAAGCAAATGGATACAATGATGCAACTGATTGCATCCCTGGTACCAAGCAACGGGGCAGCCACAGGGACGCCTGTCACGCCGCCGGCCGTGGCGGTAGAAGATGAGTCAGAAGAGACGCAGCCTCCAGCAAGGAACTCCTGCCGTGCAGCCGAGTTCACTAAAATGCATCCGCCAACGTTCAACGGACAAGCTGAGCCGGACGTGGTGATGGGGTGGATTGCTAAGCTGGAAGGACTCTTCAACCTGGTTGGCATCAGGGGATCCAAGCGAGTGGCATGTGCATCGGTTCAGCTGGAACTGCGTGCGCATGATTGGTGGGAGGCCACGAAGCAAGGGATTTATGATGCCAATCCCAACTGTAAAATTACTTGGGAAATGTTCAAATCTGCCTTCATTGAACAATATATTCCCCGAGCCGTGCGTCAACAGAAGGAAGACGACTTCAGTAATCTGGTGCAAGGAAGTTTGTCTGTTGACGATTACGACTCAGTATTCGCTAAACTGGCTAAGTTTGCAGGGCACTTCTTGCCTAATCAGCAGGCGTGGTGCTATCGGTTTCAGAAGGGTTTGAATGACGATTTGCGTAGGGACGTCATCAACCAAAAATGTCAAACATACAGGGAATGTTACGAAGCGGCTCTGAACAACGAGCGGATCTTTGGGCGCCCTCTCCCAAAGGCCGAGGTGCAAACCCCCCTACCAACAACAATAAACGTCCTCATGAAACGGGAGGGTCTGGAGCACACAAGCGTTCGCATACGTCTGATAATAGGGGCCAATCCCAATCACTGAACTGCAGCCGGTGCGGCAAATTAGGGCATAAAGTGAATGAATGTTGGGTACAAGGATGTTTTAAATGTGGTCGTCTGGGCCACAAACAGTTTAACTGCCGAGAGGGCAAGCCGAATCAGAGCAACGGAAATCAAAACAAGGGGCCTCCAGCAAGTGATGCCAATGTTGTGCCAGTAAATCTACAACGCCAGGGTGCTCAAGGCCGAGTCTATGCACTGACTCGGGATGAGGCATCCGTCTCTGAAACGGTTGTGACAGGTACTTTACTTTTCAGAGATTTGCCCGCTAGAGTCTTATTCGATTCAGGTGCTACGCATAGTTTCATATCTGATGATTTTACTGTTGAGCATAAATTAGCTTCTACTCCTTTAAATATGAACCTTTGCGTAAGTACCCCTTCGGGAGTCGATATGCCCGCCCATGCGATCTGTAGGGATGGTTATATTTGCAATGGAGGAAGGAAGCTTTCCTTAGATGTCATTGTACTAGACATCAAGGATTACGATATTATTCTCGGGATGGACTGGTTGGGTGCTTGCCATGCAACAATCGAGTGCGAGGAGAAGCGAGTCGTATTCCGTCTACCCGGCGAGGCAGACTTCTACTATTCGTGCAGCGCTGCACCGAGGACGGCAATGGTGATATCAGTAATTTCGGCTAGGCGTATGTTGCATTCAGGCTGTGAAGGGTACTTAGCTTCTGTTCGTGACACCCGGCGAGAATGTGCAGATACAGCTCAGGATGAAGTCATTGCAGATTTCCTCGACGTGTTCCCAGACGAGCTGCCTGGAATGCCTCCTGATCGTGAGATCGAATTCAGCATTGACACTTTTCCGGATTCGCGACCGATATCGAAGGCACCTTATCGCATGGCCCCAGCAGAGCTTAAGGAACTTAAAGTTCAGTTGCAAGATCTGTTGGACCGAGGATACATTCGTCCAAGCGTTTCTCCGTGGGGCGCTCCGGTGCTGTTCGTGAAAAAGAAGGATGGATCCATGCGGCTGTGTATTGACTATCGAGAGCTGAATAAGGCGACCGTGCGGAATCAGTACCCATTGCCAAGAATAGATGACTTGTTTGATCAGCTGCAAGGTGCAATAGTTTTCTCTAAAGTTGATCTCAGGTCAGGGTATCACCAGTTGAAAATCAAATCAGAGGATATTCAAAAATCTGCTTTCAGAACCCGTTACGGACACTATGAGTTCCTCGTGATGTCGTTCGGTTTGACGAACGCCCCTGCAGCTTTCATGGATCTGATGAACCGCGTGTTTCGGCCGTTTGTGGATAAGTTTGTAGTCGTGTTCATAGACGACATACTAATTTATTCCAAGAATGAGACGGAGCACAAGGAACACCTGAAGATCGTGCTGCAGACATTACGAGACCATCGGTTGTTCATTAAGCTCAGCAAGTGTGAGTTCTGGTTGAACAGCGTGGCGTTCCTTGGTCATGTCATCTCGGCCGAAGGCGTCGCCGTAGACCCGAAGAAAATAGAGGCGGTGGTGGACTGGAAACAACCTACGTCAGCCGGCGAAGTTCGAAGCTTTCTGGGCCTAGCGGGATACTACCGTAGGTTCGTGAAGGATTTTTCTAAACTGGCCTCGCCGATGACTCGCCTTACTCAGAAAGGGATTGCATACGAATGGGGTGATGACTGCGAAGCCAGCTTTCGGGAACTTAAGCGGCGTCTTGTTTCAGCTCCGATTCTTGCACTTCCAGATGGGGTAGAAGAGTTTCAGATATACAGCGACGCTTCAGGACTCGGCTTAGGGTGTGTGCTCATGCAGAGGGACAAGGTAATATCGTAAGCCTCCAGGCAACTGAAGCCGCACGAGAAAAACTACCCGACGCATGATCTGGAATTGGCGACAATTGTGTTTGCATTGAAGTTATGGAGGCATTATCTTTATGGTGTTGCTTGCAAAATCTTTACGGATCACAAGAGCCTCAAGTACCTATTCACCCAGCGGGAATTGAACCTCCGGCAGCGGCGTTGGCTAGAACTTATTAAGGACTATGACCTAACGATCGCGTATACACCGGACAAGGGAAACGTCGTTGCTGATGCTCTGAGTCGAAAGCACGTGGGCTCGTTATCTATAGACAACCGTTTACTTCGAGATCTTGAGGCGATGGGCATCGAGTTTCGAGTTCGGCATCAAGGAGTGCAGCTGGCACCACTCCATCTTGAACTGGGTTTACGGGATAAAATCAAATCAGCTCAGGAGGGCGATCAGTTCTTAGCGAAGGTACGCGGATTGATCTCGGCGGGGAAGACGTCTGATTTTGTGGCAGGCGAAGATGGGGCCTTACAGATGAAAGGAAGGCTATGTGTTCCTAGCGACCCAGAACTCCGAAGGAAAATTATGGCGGAAGCACACTACGCGAAGTATTCTTTACATCCGGGGAGCACTAAGATGTACAAGGACTTGCGCGGGACCTTCTGGTGGCACGGTATGAAGCGGGATGTGGCGACCTTTGTGTCACAGTGCATGGCCTGTCAACAGGTTAAAGCTGAACATCAGAGGCCCGGCGGGGAGCTTCAGAACCTCGCTATTCCCGAGTGGAAATGGGACAACATCACTATGGATTTTATTGTGGGATTTCCGAAGACGCCACGGGGGCATGATGCGATTTGGGTCATAGTTGATCGTTTGACCAAATCAGCCCACTTTCTTCCCATAAAAGTTACTTGGAGCGTCGATCGGTTAGCACAAATTTACATAGATGAGATTGTCCGATTACACGGAGTACCTGCCTCAATGGTCTCTGACCGTGACGGACGCTTCTTATCTCGTTTCTGGACTAGTCTACAAGCTGCTTTGGGGACCAAGCTACAGTTCAGTACCGCATATCACCCGCAGACTGACGGACAGACAGAGAGGACAAATCAGATACTTGAAGATATGTTACGGCTGTGTGCTATTGATTTAAAGACTAGTTGGGACACGCATCTTCCATTGGCAGAGTTTGCGTACAACAACAGCTACCAATCAAGCATCCAGATGGCACCGTACGAAGCACTATATGGGCGCAAGTGTCGATCTCCAATCTGTTGGGACGAAGTCGGCGAGCGGCAGGTACTCGGGCCAGAGCTGGTAGAGCAGGCAGTTGAGAAAGTTCGCATGATTCAGAAAAGACTCCGCACAGCACAGAGCCGACAGAAAAGTTATGCTGATGCACATAGAAGGCCTTTGGAGTTCATAGTCGGAGATCATGTCTTCTTGAAAGTGACGCCGATGCGTGGTGTGATGCGTTTCGGCGTGAAGGGCAAACTGAGTCCCCGGTTTGTCGGCCCCTTTGAGATACTGGAACGAGTGGCAGCTGTGGCGTACCGGATTGCACTGCCTCCCGCCTTGGCAGAAGTGCATGACGTATTCCACGTTTCTCAACTCCGGAAGTATGTGCATGACCCTAGTCATGTGGTTAGCTTCGAGCAATTGGAATTGCGCACGGATTTGTCATACCCAGAGGAGCCGACGCAGATTCTGGATCGTAAGGAAAAAGTACTTCGCAACCGTACGATTTCCTTGGTTCGCGTGCTGTGGCGGAACCATTCTGTTGGGGAATCAACTTGGGAAATGGAATCGGAGATGAAGGAGAAGTATCCTTCATTGTTCATTCAGTCGGAGGTAGGGCCTTGTTCTTAAGTTTCGGGTCGGCCTTGTTCTTAAGTTTCGGGTCGAAACTTTTTCTTAGTGGTATATTATGTAGTGCCTCAAATCCCGATCCGACCGGGATGTGCACTACGTAATTGGGCTTGTGGCTAGTTCGTCTGAGTCGTAGCTTAGATCTTCGGCATCTTCTTGCCACGGACGAAATGCGATGATCCTTTCCAACTCATGGAAAGGCCTCTATTGAAACGAGTCCAATAGTTTTCGTGTTTGGTTGCTTGGTTTTCTTGATTGCCGCTTTGGGATTTTGATTTGGTGTTGCTTTCGATTTGCTTGGTTTTCGCTGCTGGTTTTATCGTTTGGAGCTTTGATTCTTGGGAAGTTCGGCAAGGAAGGATAGGCAAGAATTATAATTGGTGCTCGTGCTGTGCAGGTCCGCGTAACTGACGTTTGATCGTCGCTAGGCGGGATTCGTGTTTCAGCTACCTTTTCCTTAACCAGTGAGTGGTTTGGACCCTTCTTTCCTACTTCTTCACGCCCACATCTCTAATGTTTCAAACGTTCACCCGATGATGCCCGGTTGGACGCCTAGGAAATCCTTGCCACAATGCATGCCAGCCACTAAGAAAGGAACATGGGATTTGTAGACTAAATTTACTATATGCTTGCACCTTATATTTTGAGTTGTTTATAAAGGGAATTGGTTGTTGGTGGCGGCCTAGTGCCTCGGACGGAGTTTGGACCTATGGGATACCAAAAATCGGAACACCGCATTGAGAAAATATGAACTGTTGCATGAGATATATATTGCTGCTTTACTTCTTTGTTTATTTCGATGCATTGTATGATAATATGAATTGTTCATGCATTTGCATGGTCTGGGACAACTTGTGCACAAGGTTTGGCATTTCCTCGAAACGGCTTTCCGGGGCACTTGAACCGTATCGATCCGGAGGAAAATATTTGATTCGTGCTCGTCACGATGCATTGCGGGACCTCCAGCAGGACTTGTTACCCGGGCTGATAGGGCGCGCCGCTAATGCTTGAAATATGTCCCTAAGGTGTCGATCACACCAATGACCGTATAGAATAGAACACATGCTAATTTATTGTCTTGTGCAGATGGTAAGTATACTTGTGTTTCGTTGCAGGGAAGGCGTGCATCGGTTGAGTAAGCAATCGATGCACTGGTTGGATTCAATGCTATTTTCATTCCTATCAAAACATGCAACTGATATGAATTGAATTCACTTGCTTCTTTATAGAAGTTCATCTTAATGCATGCTCGCCCCTAATAAGCTAGTGTCGATTTAGTCGAGTGGGTTCATCCCGCTCACCGGTACAAGTTGAGCACTGACCCACGTTGTGGGCAACTATTTCAGGCACTCAGACGGTGCAACGCTAGTGGATAGACGAGGAGGCGTTAGGAGCACCTCTATTTTGAAGTATAGTTGGAGTCAGATCATTTTGGAGGCTTGGACTTTCAACCTATACAAGGGCGTAATGTATGAACGACATGGACTATCTGATGGAGCGCGCCCTGCCTTTTGAGTTATCTTTTTGTAATGCAAATCAAGCAGCCGAGAGGCGCATCAATGTAAACTCTATGTAAATTACTCTGAATTATCAATGAAATAGCATGTTTCTTCCTGCACTTGTGTTCAAATCTCTGTGAATGTGTTTTCTAAATTGTGTTTCAAAATGGGTTCCTATAACTGCAAGTTCTTGCCTAGTACGAGCGCAACTCCAGGCTCGTCCGGCATTACGCCCCAGCGAGGACGAATCGGTAACGGAAGGATCCAGCGAGGACGATTGACCCTTTCGGGATCGGGGCGTGACACTCTCGTCAAAAAACCAAACTTTCTTTTGCCTTCAATACCAAACGAACGGTTTGGGCCCATTCATTATAATTTTTTCCATTCATCTTAGGAACATTGACCTTGAGGGAGTTTGAGGATCCCTCCTGATCATTGAAACCTGTGTTGAAGTCGCTATCTCTGAAAGAACTTCCGTCTCCATTGCCGCTGCCATCGCCACGGCTAGTACCGCCGCCAGCACCGCGACCAGCGCCTCCGCCACTGTCAGCACCGCAACCAGCACCACCACCATCGCCACGGCCTGCTCCGCCTTCTATTGTGGAAGAGTCGTCGTTGTTTGTTGAGCCGGTGAGGACTTGCAGCCATCTACTGGAATCGGCCATTGAGAGCCTAACCGAGTTGGAGAAAGGGGTTTAGGAAAAATCCTTACAAACCCTAGGTTAGGGAACCTGGCTCTGATACCATATTAGAAAACAAGTGGTGAATGTTTCATATTTTATTCTTCAGACCCAAGGCTGGTTTAAATAGAAGAAATACAATCAATGTCCATCCTTGAATCAAGAAGAAACTTAAAGGGAAAAAAATACAATCAATGCCCATCCTTGAATCAAGAAGAACCTTAAGGGAAAAAAAACTACATGAAAAACAGAAAATCTTCTCTAATAATGACTAATAACAAGAGGAGAATCACGGGATTCTCCAACAATTATATAATAACCATTTTGAAATAACTCATGGAATTGACATCAAACTCGATATTGTGCAGGATTCCCAAATGAGTTGTGCTCATGCTTTCATATATGTGTCTATTTCGTTCTCTCCAAATGTGTCAAGTTGTTGCAGAGAGTCGAATACGAGTCGTCCTAAACCACCGGCTTTCATTTCCACTGAATAGATATAATATCGATTTGGCTAGCCATGTCTTTTGTGGCCGCAACCGAATGTCTAATATATTGCATTGTTGCTTCCATATCTCCCACGTAAAATCACATTGTAAAAATAGATGATTGAATGTTTCATATAATTGTCGGCATAGCATACATCCTTCTTATTTAACTTGTATACCAAATCAAACGATTATATCCATAGTTAAGAACCTGCCTCTTAATGCTTTATACATAATTGACCCGCATCTTACTTACAATCTTTTTCACCCATACGAATTCAACATTGGCAATCGTTGGATAATGAGATCGCACATGCTCATATGCACGGTAAAATTCGAAGTCACCAGTAGCAGATCCGTCCCAGGACCAGACATCACACTCCAAGCCCGGATCAATGCTTATCTCCCTTATAAGCTCACTGAATTGTCTTCCAACGGGATGAACCGATAGCTGCCAGGATCCCTCTATAATGATACTGCTAATCGATTTGTTTCTCCCTGCTAATGTGAAGGATTGCCAACCTACTTTGTCTACAATGTTGTTGAGTTATAGGGACTTATTTAGTCTCACATCGGATAAAAAATAAGGAGTCTAGCCTCATATATATATATATATATATATATATATATATATATATATATATATGGAGAGGATATTGCACCAAGGCTTATTGCATCATTTATTGCACCAAGCAATCTCAGCCACACATTTTTTTGAAATGTGTGGTTATAAAGTATGCTAACGTGACATCAACTTTATGGGATGATTTATGACCACACATTTCAAAAAATGTGTGATTGAAATTGCTTGGTGCATTATTACTTGGTACAATATTCCGTCCCATATATATATATATATATATATATATATATATATATATATATATATACTCCCTCTTGAGAAATAATCAATCAATTACTTTCTTTCTACATGGTATCAGAGTCGAAGCTCTGAATCATTTCTCTACAATTGTTTTTCCCCTTTCTCACTCGACCCCCCTTCCTTCCTCTGCCCGGGTGGACCCCCCCCCCCCCCCCCCCCCCGCGCCTCCCTCTGTGAGTGGAAAGCCCACCCCCCCCCTCCCTCTATGAGTGGAATCCCCACCCCCTTGCCTCCCTCTGCGAGTGGAAGCCCCCCCTGTGACTGGATGTCCCCTAACCCTCGGATGTCGTCGACGTCCCCTGCGAGTGTCGTCAAACCCATCGGGAGGCAGGGTACGTTGTTGCCGATCTTGTCCTCGTCATACGCTATCGTAGGCGAGTTTTATCCATCGTGCACCTCTCCTGCCGCATGAACTTGGAGGTGTATAGATAGATGGAGAAAGTTGTGATCGCGTGTAGGCGCATGACCCGTGTTTAAGTTGTGTTTGATCTCGTTTCTGTGCAACTGTGAAGATAGGAATACCTATGACTAGTCAGGAGTTGAAGGAGATACTGGAGGGGATGGCCAGGGTATTTCAGGCCAAATTGGAGGAGACCTCATCCAGTAGGGAAGTCGTGTCTGCACCAGACCGTCGCAGGTAATGAAGATAAAGTTGCTGCCCAATGACATTAAACTTGAGGGGACGAGAAACTAACTAAGTTGGTCTAGGAGGGCACTGTTAAACCTTCGAACCAAGGGACTTGAAAAATATGTGAAGGGAGAGTGCACTAAGCCAAAGGATAAGACGAGTGCTGAGTGGAGAACATGGAGTCACCTTAATTCTCGGGTGGTTTCTTGGCTGCTGACTTCTGTGTCTTCATCCATAGCTGGGATGGTGGAGTCGATCTACAGTGCAGCTGATGTCTGGAAGACATTGGCTGGGATGTACTCTGGAGGTGGGAGTGTCATGCTGATGATGGAAATTGAGAAAAAGATTGATGCTACCACACAGGGGGAGAAGACATTACTCCAGTATGCAGTGGAGCTACATCGCTTGTGGGCGGACTTGGACCAATATGATCCACTATCATTGTAAAACCCGACAGATGTTCTCCTTGGTAAATAGTACCTTGAGCGTCTACGTGTGGCTCATTTTCTCAAGGGTCTGAACCCGCAGTTTGAGGCTAGGAGGGCAGCAATGTGTCATCCGTCATTTTATGGAAAGAAGACGGAGTTAAGTTTCTTGTTCGAGGATGGCTCTACTGATGCTAGTAGAGGGGGAGAATGAGAGTGACATCGTGGTTGGTATGATTCCATGTCCTTTTGAGTCACCGAGGAGTGATGGTGTCTCAGGGGAAGCCGACAGTCAGGGAGAGCTGAGAGTATATAGGAAGCATGAGTAGCATGAGCTTCCTCCTTTTGTGCCTATGCAAGTACCCACAAATGCTGATGTCCCAAGTCCCTTTTCTCCAGGACCTTCTTCAACTCTTCCACCTGAGTCACCTGGTAACAATTCCTCCCCTGATATATCTAATACTTCTGTCTTGCTTCGTAGAACTTCTAGAGTCAATGCTGGAAAACCTCCAGCTAAGTTTGGCAGTTAAAATACTGACATTGCACATTATATTTCATATGCATCCATTTCACCTACATATAAGTCCTTCCTTACATCATTGCATTCAGTGCTTGTACCTAACAACTGGCAGGTAGCTAAGCAAGATACTAGGTGGTTGAGTGCCATGTAAGAGAAACTTCAGACCTTGAAGAAGAACGACACATGGGAGCTGGTACCACTGCCAGCTGAAAAGCATGTTGTTGGATGAAAATGGGTTTATACTGTTAAGCAGACTCCAGATGACAAGATTGACAGCTACAATGCCAGATTGGTTGCTAAAGGCTACAACCAAACTTATGGTATCGACTATGACGAGACCTTTGCTCCAGTAGCAAAGATGAGCACTGTGCGAGTTTTGATGTCTTGTGCTGCCAACTTCAATTGGCAACTACATCAGCTAGATGTCAAAAACGCTTTTTTGTATGGGGATCTCCAGGAGGAGGTGTATATGGAGATTCCACCAGGCTTTGCTACTTCACAAACAACTGGGAAGGTATGCAAATTTAAGAAGTCTTTGTATGGGCTAAAGCAATCTCCGAGGGCGTGGTTTGATAGATTCAGGCTTGCAGTCTGTGGTATGGGGTATATGCAGTGCAATGGAGATTATACTGTGTTTAACAGACACTCTAAAACTCGTATCATTGTTCTTACAGTCTATGTTGATGATATTGTTATTACTGGAGATGATACTGAGATCCTACGGCTGAAAAGAAAACTTGGAGAGGAATTTGAAGTCAACGATCTGGGACAGTTGAAGTACTTCCTCGGAATTAAAATTGCAAGGTCACGAAAGGGTATAGTGCTTTCTCAACGAAAGTATGCTCTGGACCTTCTTTCAGAGACGGATGTTGGGTTGCAGAGTTGCTTCTACTCCTATCGAGCAGAATAACAAGTTGTGTGCCGAAGGTGGTGATACAGTAAGAAGCAATATCAAAGATTTGTTGGTCGGCTTATATATCTATGCCATACGAGACCTAATATTACTCAGGCTGTGACTGTGGTGAGTAGATATACGCATGATCCTAGAGAGCAGCATATGGAGGCAGTTCGTAGAATTCTCAGGTATATTAAAGGAAGTCCAGGAAAGGGGTTATGGTTCAGAAGTTCTGGACATCTGATAGTTGAAGGCTATTGTGATGTCGATTGGACGGGTTGTATGGACGATCGCAGGTCCACTACAGGTTACTGTATTTTTTTTTAGGCAATCTTGTATCTTAGCGCAGCAAGAAGCAAGATGTAGTGGCTAGGTCTATAGCTGAGGCCGAGTACATGGCTATGGCAGTTAGCCTGTGCGAGATAATATGGGTGAAGAGCTTGTTGTCTGAGATGCGTTTGTTTAGAGAAGACTCCCTGCAACTTTGGTGTGACAACAAATCAGCAATTGATATTGCAAATAATCCAGTTCAGCATGATCGCACCAAACATGTGGAGATTGATCGGTTCTTCATCAAGGAGAAGTTGAATAAGGAATTTTGACTTTGAGCTATATAAAATCAGCGGAGCAATTAGCTGATCGTTTAACTAAAGGTTTAGGTCCTAGAGAGTTTGATATCTTTTGTAACAAGATGGGAATGATTAATATATATCATACATCTTGAGGGGAGTGTTGAGTTATAGGAACTTATTTAGTCTCACATCGGATAGTCCTATATATATGTACTCCCTCTTGAGAAATAATCAATCAATTACTTTCTTTCTACAAATACTTTTGTGCTCGAGCCACGGGTCAAACCATAGGTGTGTATTAGTACCATTACCGAATTTACAGGAAATCATCGGCTAGATAGCTGATTTGTTTCGTAAAATAGTCTTGTAAGATACAGAGAAATTATTATTCATTTGTTGGCTCCAAAAATTTGTATCCTTCAAGTATTTACCGCTCATCCATTTTGTCCAGTTCCATATATATATATATATATATATATATATATATATATATATAGAGAGAGAGAGAGAGAGAGGGGACGGGATATTGCACTAAGGCTTATTGCACCAAACATTCTCAACCACATATTTTTTTTGAATCATGTGGTTATAAAGCATGTTGACATGGCAACAACTTTAGGGGATGCTTTATAACCACATGATTCAAAAAAATGTGTGGTTGAGATTGTTTGGTGCAATAATCTTAGTGTAATATCCCACCCCATATATATATATATATATATATATATATATATATATATATATATATATATATATATAACAGTACAAACATGTTTAACAGCAAATTAACAATAATAAATATCATGATAATACAAGAATTTTAATATATTAACATGTTAATTTACAAAATTGATATGATTAACATCTGGCCTGACTAATTAACATGCTGATAAATATTTTGATTAAATAAATAACATGTTGATTTGATTAATAACATACAATTGATAGCTGGTTTGATTAACCCTTGACCGAATTAATTACTCAAAACAAACAAATCAACGACCCAATTAATTAACATACTAAACCACCTAAACCCAAGCTAACCACAATTAATTAACGGGTTTGGAGTTAGGTGTGTGGCTTACACATGCCCACATAAGACAGTCACTAATATATGGGCCAAAAACAAAACCCTAGCTCTTCTCTCTCCCTCTCCCTGATATGTGCTCTCCCCATCTCCTCTCGATTGTGTGCGCCTCCCATTCCCTCATCTTCCCGCACGACTCTTCTCCCAGTGTCACCCCTCTGCCAGTGGCACCCCTCCTCTTCCTGCACCACCCCTCCCCCCTCTTCAATAACCTGCCAACCTTCCGTATCAACACCGTACACTACTAACGAGAGAAAGATTACATGGATTTAAGAATTAGTTTGTAATTATCGTCGTAGATTATGTCGTCGATTATGCCATCATTCTCCCTTCATGTATGATTTTGTATAAATTTGTTTTTCTTGTTGATATATTTTTCTCTGGTTCTCTCGACATCTATTTATAGACTACAATAGAATTTTGTTCCCAGTGAAAAAGTGAAAATCGGTGGGTATCGGCCGATATTAGTATATATTAGCCACCACGAACAATATATTAGTCTATACATACTAAATACCAACCAACATGTACCGATTTTCGACCGGCTATGAACATGTTTCGGCCATATGTAAACTTTTTCGGCCTATACCAATATTTTTAGACTATATCGAATTGGAAACACCAAAAATATACAGCAGTTGATATGTATCGCGATCGATCGATTTTTTGAACCTTGTTATTAACCTTCCTAGTAAAAAAGTAATCTATTTGGCTAATATTGGGTTCACTCTTAAAAGTAACTAAATGTTCATCTATGTTCCTAAAACAAGTATTTGTTATTATAAGGTGATATGAAAGTGCAAAATGAAGGATTTTATCGTCCCATTCATTTCTAATTCCACACCCATAACCTCCATGCACGCTATCATAATCATTGCTCTCATTTCCTATATGACCATTTAAGTCACCTGCAATATATAACTTTTCACCTCCAGGTACTCCGTGAATCAAACTATCTATATGTTCCAAAATTATTTTTTTGTATTTGCATATAATCCTAGATGGGGTACATACGCACTAATATCATTAATTACATCCTCCCCTAATACTAACTTAATTAATATTATCCTTTATCCTATTCTTTTTACATCTACATCGCTATTCGCTAATCATTTATCCACAAGGAGTTACTTAATGAATGGAATAAGAATGCTCAAAGTTGACAGTTTTCCTCATCAGTCTGGGATTGCTGCCATATTCTTCACCATGTAATTCAGCTGTCTTTAGGGATTGTTGTATTGACTTTAAATTGCGGTACCCTTGAGATGGTCCCCTTGCGAAAGGTTATATGAGACTGCAATTCTAGATCTTCCGGCAGATATGTATTGTAAATATCTAAATTGGTTCCAGTTGAACTGCCAGATATAAATATCTAAATTGATTCCAGTGGAACTGCCAGATATACTGAAGCTAAAAGAACATACATGTTTTGTCATTGTCATGTATCATGAATTCACATCAACTTCATCGTCATGCTTCACTATTTTGTCCCTAAGAAGTATCAAAGGTGAACTGATTTTGCATTATGTATATACTACATTTACATGTTATTAACTATCAAGTATTACTTTTTAATGTATGACAGGAATTCAACAAACCTGGATCGTAGCCAGGCTTATTGGTTCACCTCCACCTGTTGGAAAGAACGTGGAGCCATCACCTTTCTCAATAACAAATTCAACAGTTCCCCTCCCTGTTAGCCTACAATTGAAAGAAAACTTCTCATTTTATGCAAGCTCCATTAACACCCAACAGATTTTATGAGATATATAATAAATAAATAAAAAACAAGACCCATACTCAGGTCAAAGATTAGCACAAGTAAATAACATATATTGACGAACATTTTCACATAACAACCACACAAACATGTCGTACCACTTAGTAATGTATTACATTTTTTGTATGATCTTTCACAATGACGGCGATGTGCAGTTCCCATAAACACCATGATTGTAGTAACATGCAATAAGAGTCTTTTGTCTTACCCACGGACTTGAACCCACATTCTCCCTCAAGCTAAACACCTTGAAATTTTCCTCGTTGGTTTGGAACACACTATCAACATATGTACTAAAAACTGAATGCATACAAGGTTTCAAAGCAAGATCCGTAGTATTGGTTTCAGAGGCTTCCTATCCTGAATATTGGTTTAGGCCATTTCCGGGATATGAGTCTCCAATTAACTGTAGTAAGAATCTTGTTAGGTCCAAAATATGACCAATTACAAAGAGTAGACTCCATCCTGATTGCCAATGCCTCCCTCGAGGATATCGTTGGGTGTATTGCGGCCGAAAAGGAGATGACAACTTCTCTAGAAATATTCAGACCGTTTGAAATGTTGAACTTAACATGGGTGTCGTGTGGAGCAAAGCGTCTTAGCCTCGAAGGGTACTTGGAGCACTTAGGTTGGATGTTCGATGGGAGAGTATTGTGTCATCCGCCGTTAGGCACCTCTAGTACGAGCTTCCGTGGGATATAACTACAATGGAAGGGTAGTATTGTGTCATCCGCCGTTCGACACCTCTGCTCTTAAGGCATGGAGTCTAGTGTCATCCATCGCTCAGGCCAGTTCCACTCACTGGAACTTCCGATACGCCTTCAATACCCATACGAATCCCAAAATGAATGCATGTATAGGCAACACAACAAGCAAGAGCCGCCATCATCTACCTATATCTAGCGACAACGGACTACCTCTGAAGATCCCCAAGACACATCGCTTTCTGATATAAATGTAGAGATAAAAGAAATTACATGATAAATTATCAAATTGTTTTATTGAGTGAGGGATCCATTGATCTTTGAGCTCATGGCTATTTTTATTCATCCGGTACTAGTTCCACTACCAAGTAGCGGTTAAAACCGTTCTCCATACCTCCGTGGAGGATATTGCTGGGTTTAGCGCGACCTAGAAGGAGGTGACAACTTCTCTGAATAATATTCAGACCGTTTGAAATGATGCACTCAAACTGGGTGTAGTGTGGAGTAAAACGTCTTAGCCTCAAGTCATATTTGGAACACTTAGATTGGAACTTCGATGGATTAAGAGTACTATGTCACCCGACGTCAGGCACCTCTGTTACAAGCTTCCACATGATATAACTTCGATAGACAGGTAGTATTCTGTCATCCCCCGCCAGGTACCTTCGCTCTCAAGGCGTGGAATATCAACTTCCACTCAATGGAACTTCTTTGCTACACCTTCAATGCCTATGCTAATTCTAGAAAGAATGCATGCATAAGCAGCACAACAAACAAGAGCTCTTTTTATCTACTGTTTCCGTTGGAAAGAGACATGGTCCTTAATTTCCTTTTCAAAGAAAACTTTGTTTACGTGTAAAAGAAACCTATTACAATGTTGGCTAAGTGTGTAATCACAACAAGAATTCTATTACAAGTTTGACTCTAGAAAAGTGTGATGGAGGTTGGATCGTGCGATCCCTTTACACCATTGACGATCGGATTCAAGAAGACAAGGCTCCGGCGCACTCTCGATGCTCAATGCGCATGTTCACAAAGTGCACACGAAGTGTAGGCTCTTCTATTTCTCTATGTGCATGCCTCTTCTCACTTGCGATAAATACATGGTATTTATAGTCACAAACGGGTAGGTGGTTAGTTGGATTCCCGCGGGAAGATGGTTCATGCCACAGGAAGCATCCAGCATGGGCTAGGTACTTCCTGGACACAGGAGTCAATGGAGACTGGCCACATGTCGAAGAGCATTTATGATACACATTAAGTTCAATCATCAGTTGTCAAGCATTAATGGTACACTTATTGTCCAATCACGCTTCACGCGACTAATTGAACATCTTAAAAGACGTGTTGTCCTTTGATGTGACTGCACATACCCCTTATAAATGAGGGCGGCGTGTCTGCGCTATGCTACCCAGTGAGCTTCATGCAAGCGGGAGGGAAGTGTCTTCCCTGCTGGTGGCCTTCACGCGAGCGAAAGGGAAGTGTGTTCCCTGTTAGTGAGCTTTACGTGAGCGAGGGAAGTATGTTCCTTGTTGGTGAACTTCACGCGAGAGGGAAATGTATTCCTTGTTGGTAAACTCCATGCGGGCAGGAGGGAAGTGTTCTCGCTGAAAATGAGCTTCACGCGAGCGAGAGGGGAGTGTTTCCTGCTTTGCTAGCTTATGATGATCTGCTTCACGCGACGGGAAGCTTGGTTTGCATTGTCCTACTGCTTTGAGACTGTCATTTTTACTGATCTACAGCTACCTATTCTCGGCAACAGTAGACTGCCGACGAAGATCAATTTTTGATATAAAAGTGAAGATAAAAAAATTACGTAATAAATGATAAATTGTTTGATTGGTCAATAGATTCATTCTTCTTTGAGCTTGCGGCTATTTTTATTCATTCGGCACTAGTTCCACTACTATGTAGCAGTTAGAACCGTTCTCTATGATGTACCCCCATTTTCATGCTTCCACAATACTCACCAGTATTTACTTTAATGGGGTTCTCCCAGTTTCTACGGTTACTCCTTGCGGCTATCGGAGGTCATTACTGATACTTGGAGGTGAGTTCATGCCCCATCGTAGAGGCACAAACGGTCATAGTAACATGTCTCAGGCCACTCTGTTTGGGATAAGTAATCCTATTTAGTTGGACAACACCTCTTTTCTCCGAGGCCTAGACCTAAAAACTCCATCGATATTCCCTTGACCATAAAACTAAGATGAGTGCAAACATCTGCCCCCAAGCCTTGTCATTGTCATCTTATCAATGTCAGGGGTTTGTTTGTATAACACTCATTTTGTCGAGGCATTCCAAAAGTCGGCATTACATTATTAGCCATCAGATATCTTCGGATTCTGTCATTATTATCTTTGATGGAGTGGGCTACGCCGTATATGAAGAATACATTTCCTGCAACGAGGAGCTACGACAACTAAGTTTAAACGACAATACCTTGTACAAAGTGTACAAGGAACTAATGTGACTTCCATACTTCCACATTTACCTGGACGTTTCCAAGTCTCTTAGAATGTCTTAACAGCATGAAGCCATGGGCTGATAAATTGTTCCCCCGCGAACGGAATGGTATGGTACGGATGGAAGCTGTCACCGAAGCTGAGGTGATAACACGGATAGCCAAGAGTGATCATGGCATTTAACCCTGGACAAGAGCAACAGATCATAGGTGTCTATGCCACATCAGCACCAAGCATTCCTTCTATTGTTGGAGCAACGTGCCTCATGATTTCAATTATCCTCGAAGTTATGGCGCTTGGATATGTGTCTATCCCTTAGTGCTCCGTATTCTGTCCTTTATAATACTACATACATCTTTCAGACTTGTTCGTCTCCTCCAACGATGGAACATGCTGGACTTCCTCTCTCTTTGTGATCTGGAATTACCCACTACAGACTACCAGCTTTCTGGTATATGACTAATGAAGCTTTGCTTCGCTGGTTGGAGCACACATGCATCTCCTTGCTACTAACCTTGATGAATTTAGGTTTATGCAAATGCTCATTCATCAAGTCAAAAGAGAGTTGCTAGCGCATACTCATGGTTACCCTTTATACACACCTCATTTGCCAAATCATATAGCTGCAACAAAGAAAGAGCTGGATGACATTTACCACCACATTACAAGCGCTCTTCATTTCATGCGTGAGTACGAAATTCTGTGAAACGCAGCTGAACTATTTTCGCACACGTGTCATTTGTATGTATCCCATCCATCATTCTAAGCTTCCAGCAGCGTTTCTTTCTAACAAGGTACTGCTTTTTCATGTCATCAAACCACGTCCCGTATGTCAAAACTTAATAAAATGGTGATGGTTATCCGGTAATTGTGAGTGATAACACTGCTTCAGATACTACTCCAAGTGCCCCAGGGTTTCCAGCATCTTCCTGAGGTTTAGGGTCTCTATCGTTTCGTCTCAGATTTGTTCTCTCTTTGTTTTGTATTGGACCAACTTTATGCAGTAGTGGTCTGTCCTTTTTGTATGCAGTGTTTTATTAGGCTGATAGTTCGGGTTTGTTTCCTCAGCTTGGTTGTCATTTAACTTCTTTTTCTTTGAACGAAAATACTTTCATTTTAAATTTTTAACTTTAAACTTTGTGTTGTTGTCTTTTCATTTGCCAAAAGTAATGAACGATAACTTTTGAGAGAGAAAAGTACCTGCATACGCCAACTATTTTGCTTGCTTGAACGGTCACGATCATTCCTTGGATTGTGATCAAACATGTTCTTTAAGCCAATAAGATATGATGCTTCGCTTACCAATGCTCGATTTAGATGTGTATCGCTTGGTTACAAATAGGGAAAACGTACATTCTACAAGTCATTTCCAATCTTCTTTTCTGTTCCAGTTTTTTTTTTTAGAAAAAAAATCCTAAGTTCTGAAGAAAAGCAACCGCATCTTCTTACTCCTTGGTCCTCTCTGAAGGTTACTTCACCATTGAGACGCTTGAAGACCCTCTGATTTTTAGGAAACATGCCCTTGTTGCATCCTAACGAGACCCTAATGTTGTGTTTAGGTCTGAACTTCCTTAAAGTAGTTCTCTGGCTGTGGTTTCTATACCCTTCACCATTGAACGCTTGAAGACCCTCTGATTTTTAGGAAACATGCCTTTGTTGCATCCTAACGAGACCCTAATGTTGTGTTTAGGTCTGAACTTCCTTAAAGTAGTTCTCTGGCTGTGGTTTCTATACCCTTCGAGATTCCACCACCATCTTGTCTGGAGTACCCCCTACCGGAGAAAAATTAACTGGAGTTGATTCTTGTTGCTCAAATCTTCAGACCTAACTCTGATGTTCCAAGGGATTTTTCTTGAGTTCTTCGTAGGGATAACATCATTGCTCATGAACTCATGCATGTTATTCCTATTAAGGTGCTTTTAGTAGATGATGATACTCATGTCTACTCTATTATTGGTCCTATCACCAAGGATCACGAACATATTCAGTGTGCAGTAATGAATCAATCATTTTCCATTGTTAGAAAGTCAACTTCTCTTGGGTCAGCTAAAACCAAACCGAGATATCCATTTTCTCGATTGCGGACAAGTATGTTTGGCCGACTTCTGAGCATCCTGTAAAGAATCGCAAAATTGTGTATTGGGCTACTTAGCTTGACAGGATTCTTTCTTAAAAAGAGTCAAATCTACGCTCCCACAAACTCTTCGATTTTATCCAAGTTTGTTTTGTTGGTATGAAGGTAAACCTTAGCTTTCTAGTCTCAGCCATGCCCTTCTGCTTTACTACTAGGAACAAATTTCTATTTTGCTTAAGGCTGGCAACCCTCACTCTCCTCGATGTATATATGATCCTTGGGTAACCCAAACTAATGTCTTTTCTCCATACTTTAAATGTGGGATAGGTAGTACATGTATCAACAAAAAGTGTTACCAGAATTTGGCCGAGACCTACTGCGGCAACAAACCAAGTGTTAGTCGTGATGAGTTCATTGCCTTCCTCTTGTACTCGTTGAGTAAGCATGTAGCATGTCTTTTGCACCAAGTCTCGCAAACCTCATGCTCTTTATTTGGAGTTAGCAGTGGTCATAGCCGATAAAGAGGATTTCCCCCTCGGCCAGTTTTTTTGCCATGTTTACTGGTGCATCAACCAGCGGCTAAAGGGCGGTCTTCTTCAGAAGAATGTAGTTTGTGCAGTTGTGATTTCATCTATATTCCATGTGAGAGGATATATGATGAAACCTTGGTCAGTATTCCACTGCTTCTGCATTTGACCTAGTTTGCACCTAAGTCTGCAGATGAGCACTTTCGCTTTTTCTATTCTGTATCACAGTACTCATGCCACAGCCTGCCAAGTAATTCATAGAAGACCATGCTCATTCTTTTTACTAGCAGTCTTCTAACCCCAAGAGATTTATTCACTGATGTATTTCTCGATGGATCCAATAGAGGCCCAGTGGTTTACTACCCTCACCTAACGGCTCATCAGTTTGGACTGGATCAAGCAATCCCAGTGCCAGTGTGCTACACAATAAATTTCCTCAGGCACTATTGGACCACCTTCAGGGATCAACACATCTTGCCTGATCTTTATGATTCCACTTGGGCTCGCCTTCTGGAGTATCAGTTGGTGTGTGATTTTGAATTTTCATAGTGTATCCATCCTGTCAGACTTATAATTTTGCTAAGCGGTGGTCATGTTACTTTGCTTCACTTTTCCCTCGGCCCTTAGTTGAATTGCTAGCCCCACCACATCCGAGTTTTGACGTCGTCGGGTACTTTTGTTTCATACTACTTTCTCTCTTTTGAGTCATTTTGATATATTCTCTCCATCAGAGGCTGGACCCTTCAATCAAAAGAAGAAGAAGAATGGTTCTCATTCAACAGAACCTCTCTTCAAGAAGACAAGAAGTACCTCATTGTTACTTCCTTGGTTTCTAGTGTCTTTGTTCCAGCATCACCAACTACGTAGGCCAATGAACAAACTTCCTCAATGCCATTACCAGTTTGTACCACAGAACATATGCATCATCACTATCGTTCATTGTGGGGGACACTCTTGTTTCTCCCTCAGAACATATCTCGGTCATTCCTCGCCATTTGTGAGCTTTATCCAAGCGATATGGCCTCAACGATCTGTAGGCAACAAGTTTTTGAAATTGACATTATCATTAAAGCAAGTATTTACAATTCTCTCTTCTTCTACGTCTATTGTGGGACCTACTCCTGTTTCTCCCCCAAAACTTTTCTTGTATGTGTATGTACAGGACTAGAATAAGTTTGGTCCGTCAAGAGTGCGATAAATAAGGGTAGTTAGGTAAATATACTAAAACAATGGTCGCCCTAATCTCTTGTTATAATTTGGGATTCGGTATCTTGTAACTGTAACTCTTTCAAAATAATAAAGTAACTTGTGTGCATTCATGGACGTAGGAGAAGATCTTTGAACCACGTAAAATCTTGTATCTTTGTGATTGTTCTTCATCACGTGTACCACGTTCATAACAACGATATCAGAGCCTTATACAAAGGTTCATGGAAAAAGTGAAAGTGATTGCAACATAAGGAAAGGTCAAGATTGACAAGTTTGATGAAACCAATTTCAGTTTTTGATGGATACAGATTGAAGATTATTTGTATTAAAAAAAAAGACGCATCAACCTCTCCTGGGAGAGAAACCAAAGGAGATGTCAGATGTTGATTAAGAGTTCCTTGACAGATATGCCCCGGGACTCTGCTTGACAATTACAAAGAACGTTGAGTACAACGTTAAAGACAAGAAGACTACAATTAGGCTGATAAAGCCATTGTCAAGTATTGTACAAGAAACCATCTGTCTCAAGTAGGAACATCTTATGCGTCAGCTATTTAATATAAAGATGGCAGAACTAGGAGTTGTTTCAAATCATATCAATGAGATCAACTTGATTGCAAGCCAATTAAGTTTTGTATGTATTGACTTCGATGATGAAATTTGTACCCTGATTTTATTGTCCTTGTTGTCGGTTAGTTGGAACGGCACGGTCACCATCATGAGTAGTTCCTTTGGATCAAAGAAGCTGAAGTTTAATATAGCCTGAGATCTGTTTAAGCAAGAAAATTTGCACAAAAGAGAAAGAGACCTCAGGATCTACCTTGAGCATCTCAGCCACCTCACAGAAACAATTTATGAGAAATAGTCTTTGACAAGTTTGGAATGGTACATCTTGTTGATTATGAGTTCTTAAATATTGTATAGAAAGATGTTCATTTGAAGATCTCTAACAGAACCATAGTTGTTAAACATGAGATATGTTCCAGGTCTGGAACGAAACCTCAATTAGACAACTTGATAATAAAAGGCATTGTACGACTTTTATAGGCGGGTCCTAGAAGATCAGTAAAGGTGGTACAAAAATAAATATAGCATTCTCTATATGACAAGAGATGTCAATAAGAAGATGGCAATAGCATATTCAAATTTAGATTCAAAGTGTGGCACCGTGGATTAGGGCATACAAGCGAGAAAGAGATGAAGGTGTTAGAATCAAGAGAAAAGTTATCCGGTCAAAATATCATAGATGTCGACTTCTGTGAAGATTGTCTTTTCGAAAAACAGAAGAATGTGAGCTTCTCCAAATCTGAAAGAGCGTTAAAGACAAGAAAGTTGGAGCTTGTACACACGGACATATAGGGGCATGTCCTTGTTTCTTCTCTTGGAGGATCACAGTACTACGTCACGTTTTCCGATGATGCAACCTGAAAGGTATGAGTATATTTTCTTAAAAATAAATCGGATGTCTTTGTTGTTGTTTTGAAGTGGAAGGTTCTGGTTGAAAATGATTCCGGTAAGAAATTGAAGTGCTTGAGATCTGATAATGGCAAAGAGTATGGAAGCTAAGAGTTCAAAGATTTATACGCAGTAAATGGCATCAGAATAGAGAAGAGTACTCTAAGAACACCTGAACAAAACGATGTTGTATAGTGGTTCAACTGAACCTTGAATGAGAGCGTAAGAAACATGAGATTACATGTTCGTCTGCCTAAAACTTTCTGGGCCGAGATAGTTAGTACAACAACCTACTTGATCAACCGAGGACCACCCATTCCATTAAAAGAAAAACTGTCAGACGAAGCATAGAGAGAAGGAGGTATTATTGTCTCATCTGAGAGTCTTCAATTGTGAAGCTTATGAACTAGTAGATTCTAACAATAGAGATAAATTAGACTGCAAGTCTATGAGATGTTTTTTTATTGGGTAGGGTGCTGATGAGTTTGGTTTTTCGCTTCTAGAATGATAAAATAAGAAAATATTTAGTAGGACTGTAATATTCAATGAAAGAGTTGTATATAAAGATATACATGTTGTAGAATCTAATAATATAGGAAAGCAATCTGAACAGTGAGAACAGATTGAACCGGAGATATCTTTGGTGGAAGGATGCATGAGAACATTAATGTACAAACATATCCTACTACACTTGTAGTTGAACTCAGAAGATAAGTAGAATATCGACCACCCGAGCGATATTCTCCACCTTTGTATTATTTGTTATTATCTATCTATGTGTTATTTGTTGAAGCAATGCAAGTTGAAGACAAGTGACAGTAGAAGTCAGCCATGAAAGATGAGATTATGTCACTTCAGAAGAATCGTACATGACCCTGATAGAGTTACCACAAGGCAAGAAAGCATTGTAGAACAAGTAGGTTTAATGAGTCATAGAAAAGGTTGACGACAGTAAAAGATACAAAACAAGGTTGGTCGTGAAGGACTTCTAGCAAAAGGAAGGTGTTGATTATTTGTCAAGATAAGTACAATCATATTAGTCCTGAGTATTGTTGCATCTGAGGATCCATATCTAGACAAGCTACATATGGAAACAATATTCTTCAAGGTGACCTAGAAGAAGACATATATGAAGCAGCCCCAAGGTTTTGTGAGGCCATGTAAGGAAAACCATGTAAGATGAATGTTGAGATATGGGGGACTTATTTAGTCCCACATCGGATAGAAAATAAGGAGGAGGCTAGCCTCCTCCTATATATATGTACCCTCTCTGTTGGAAGTAAATCAATCAATTATTTTCTCTCTACATGGTATCAGAACCAAAGCTCTTAATCCTTTTTCAAAAAAAAAAAAAAAGAATTCCCTTTCCCCCTGTCTCTCACCCGATCCCCCCCAACTTCCTCTACCCGGGTGGAAGCCCCCCCCCCCTCCCACCCTCGGGTGTCGTCGACGTTCCCTGCGGTTTGCATACGGATGTCGTCAAACCCGTCGTTGGATCGTGGATAATGACATAGTTTGAAGTATCGGACGATACCGATCCGATACGGCTGATACCGATACAGTTTGGCATGTCCCGATCCGATACCGACCGATACCCGATACTGACCGATACCGACATTAGAGGTCTCTTTTTCGATCAATTCGACAAAGAAAATTGAATTAAAAAAGACCAATTAGCAAGGGCGTAAAAGCATAGTAAGGTTGTAAAAGCATATAAATGAGGAAAACTTACCTATCGCATATAAATCAATCGACAATGGTGACTACTATTTCATTCAATTTCAAAAATACTAAGAAATAATACTAAAAATACTTTAAATTATGCATAGATGTATAAAATATATTTTCTAAAATGTTAATAATTTACTAATAGTTGTTTGCTTTTCGATACCAAAAAATCTGATACTCCGATCCGAAACCGCCGATACTATCGATACTGCTGATCCCGATACTCATTGGAATGGTCCTATACCGATTCCGATACCGATACTTTGAACCTTAATCAGAGAGAAACTCTTGTGTGATCCTCTAATTTTGATCTCAATGTGGGTTCGGAGATTAGAGAGCATACTTCCTGGAAAGTATTGCATAAATCTCTATTTCTAGCCCTTGTTCCGGCAAGTTCTATCCATCGTGCATTTCTCATGCCGCATGAGTTTGGGGGTGTACAGATAGATGGAGAAAGTCGCGATCGCATGTAGGCGCACGACACGTGTTTGAGTTGCGTTTGACCTCGTCCATGTGTGCAACTGTGGAGATGGGAACACCTGTGACTAGTCATGAGTTGAAAGAAATACTAGAGGGGGTGGCCAGGGTATTTCAGACCAAATTAGAGGAGACCTCATCCAATAGGGCAGTCGTGCCCGCACCAGAACCGTCGCAGATGATAAAGAAGATAGAGTTGCTGCCCAATGACATCAAACTTGAGGGGAGGAGAAACTATCTAAGTTGGTCTAGGAGGGCGCTGTTGAACCTTCGGACCAAGGGATTTGAAAAATATGTAAAGTGAGAGTGCACTGAGCCAAAGGATAAGACGAGTGCTGAGTGGAGCACAAGGAGTCACCTTAATTATCTGGTAGTTTCTTGGGTGCTGACTTCTGTGTCTCCATCCATAGCTGGGATGGTGGAATCGATCTGCAGTGCAGCTGATGTCTGGACGACATTGGTTGGGATGTACTCTGGATCTGGGAGTGTCATGATGATGATGGAAGTTGAGGTGTACAAATATTTTCAAGACTTCTCGGCATATGTGAAGACTCAGTTTGAAGTACATGTGAAGATTCTTCGAACAGATAATGGGACCGAGTACACCAAGAGTTTGCTAATTTCATCTCTAGTCTGGGAATTCTTCATCAAACCACTTGCCTAGACACTCCTGCTCAGAATGGGGTGGCTGAACGAAAGAACAAGCATTTACTAGAAGTGGCACATTCTTTGATGTTGCCAATGAATTTGCCAAAATTCTTGTGGAGTGAGGCTGTTATGACAGCAGCTTATCTAATCAACAGGATGCCGTCAAGAGTATTAGGGATGAAGACACCATGTGAGATGCTTTTGGACTCTAATGTTTTTATTATTCCTCCAAGAGTGTTTGGCTGAACATGTTTTGTGCGAGATCACAGAATGATGGTGAGCAAGCTGGATCCACAAGCAGTTAAATGCATCTTTGTGGGCTACTCACCAAGTCAGAAAGGATACAAATGTTGGTGTCCCACTGAAAGAAGGTTGTTTGTCAGTATGGACGTGACCTTCAGGGAGTTTGAACCATTTTATGGGGAGAAGACGGAGTTAAGTTCCTTGTTCGATGATGCCTCTATTGATGCTAGTAGAGAGGGGGGAGAATGAGAGTAGCATCGTGTTTGGTATGATTCCATGTCATTTTGAGTCACCGAGGAGTGATGGTGTCTCAAGGGGAGCCGACAGTCAGGGGGAGCTGAGAGTATATAGGGAGCATGAGCAGCAACAGCAGGAGCAGCATGAGCAGCAGCAACATGAGCAACATGAGCTTCCTCTTGATGTCCCTATGCTAGTACCCACAAATGTTGATGTCCCAAGTCCCTCTTCTCCAGGACCTTCTTCGACCCTTTCATCTGAGTCACCTGGTAACAATTCCTCCCATGATACTTCTAATCCTCCTGTCTTGCTTCGTAGAACTTCTAGAGTCAATATTGAAAAACCTCCAGTTAAGTTTGGCAGTTGGGATACTAACATTGCACATTACATTTCATATGCATCAACTTCACCTGCATATAAGCCCTTCCTTGCATCATTAGATTCAGTGCTTGTACCTAACAACTGGCAGGTAGCTAAGAAAGATCCTAGGTGATTGAGTGCCATGCAGAAGGAACTTCAGGCCTTGAAGAAGAACGACACATGGGAGCTGGTACCACTGCCAGCTGGGAAGCGTGTTGTTGGATGTAAATGGGTTTATACTGTTAAGCAGACTCCAAAGGACAAGATTGACAGGTACAAGGCCATATTGATTGCTAAAGGCTATAGCCAAACTTATGGTATCGACTATGACGAGACATTTGCTCCAGTCGCAAAGATGAGCACTGTGCGAGTGTTGGTGTCATGTGCTGCCAACTTCAATTGGCAACTGCATCAGCTAGATGTCAAGAACGCATTTTTGAACGGGGATCTCCAGGAGGAGGTGTATATGAAGATTCCTCCAGGCTTTGCTAATTCACGAGCAACAGGGAAGGTATGCAAATTGAAGAAGTCTTTGTATGGGCTAAAGCAGTCTCCGAGAGCATGGTTTGATAGATTCAGGTTTGCAGTCTGTGGTATGGGGTATAGGCAGTGCAATGAAGATCATACTATGTTTTATAGGCACTCCAAGACTCGTATCGTCGTTATTGCCGTCTATGTTGATGATATTGTAATTACTGGAGACGATACTGAGAAGATCCTACGGCTGAAGAAAATGTTTGGAGAGGAATTTGAAGTTAAGAATCTGGGGCAGTTGAAGTACTTCCTCGGAATTGAAATTGCAAGGTCACGAAAGGGTATAGTGCTTTCTCAGCGAAAGTACGCTCTGGACCTTCTTTCAGAGACAGGAATGCTGGGTTGCAGGGTTGCTTCTACTCCTATCGAGCAGAATCATAAGTTGTGTGTTGAGGGTGGTGATCCGGTGAGTAAGGAACAATATCAAATATTAGTTGGTCGGCTCATATTTCTATGTCATACGAGACCTGATATTACTTATGTCGTGAGTGTGGTTAGTAGATATATGCATGATCCCAGAGAGCATCATATGGAGGCAGTTCGCAGAATTCTCAGATATATTAAAGGAAGTCCAGGAAAGGGGTTATGGTTCAGAAGTTCTGGACATCTGAGAATTGAAGGCTACTGTGATGCCGATTGGCCGGGTTGTATAGACGATCGCAGGTCCACTACAGGTTACTGTATTTTTGTTGGAGGCAATCTTGTATCTTGTCGCAGTAAGAAGCAAGATGTAGTGGCTAGGTCTACAGCTGAGGCCAAGTACAAGGCTATGACAGTTAGCCTATGCGAGATGATGTGGGTGAAGAGCTTGTTGGCTGAGATGCGTTTGTTAAGAGGAGACTCCCTACAACTTTGGTGTGACAACAAATCAGCAATTGATATTGCAAACAATCCAGTTCAGCATGATCGCACCAAACATGTGGAGATTGATCGGTTCTTTATCAAGTAGCAGCTGAATAGAAAAGTTTTGACTTTGAGCAATATGAAATCTGCGGAGTAGTTAGCTGATTGTTTAACTAAAGGTTTAGGTCCTAGAGAGTTTGATACATTTTGTAACAAGATGGGAATGATTGATATCTATCGTCCATCTTGAGGGGGAGTGTTGAGTTATGGAGGACTTATTTAGTCCCACATCGGATAGAAAATGATGAGGAGGCTAGCCTTCTCCTATATATATGTACCCCCTCTGTTGTAAGTAAATCAATCAATTATTTTCTCTCTACAATGAATAAAAGCTTGTATAGATTAAAGCAGGCTCCGAGACAATGGTATAAACAATTTGTACATTCATGCATAGTCATGGCTTCAGGAGATGTGATATAGACCATTGGTATTTTAAGGGTGTTGGCAATTCCTATATTATATTGTTATGTACGTGGATAATATGCTCCTTGCAGGATCCAGTATTCAAGAGATAGAAGTAGTTTACAATGAAGGATCTAGGAGCCACGCAAAAAATTATTGGGACAAGGAATGTTCAAGACAGGATAATTGGTACGTTGACATTATCGCACGCTGGGTATATTGAAAAAGCCTTGAACAAATTTTAGAATGCAAAGCCCATTAGCATTCTTTTGGCGAGTTACTTTCAACTCTCAATGGAGCAATCACCCAAGAACGAGGAGGAGCGAGGATAAATGACTGAAGTCCCATATGCATTGGTTGTTGGCAATAGTCGTATGTATTTAATGGTTTGTATCATGTCCGATATTGCACATGCAGTAGGAACTCTGAGACGGCATATATCTCAACTAGAAAAGTAGAAGGCTGTCAAGTGAATCTTCCAGTATCTAAAAAGTAGCGATAGAGGACTTTGTTAAAAAAGGGAAAGCTTGACTACTAAGGATTTGTTAATGCCGACTTGAGAGGAGATATTTTATAGGAGCAGCACGGGTTATTTTATACATTGGGTGGAAATGTTGAAAGTTAGATTTTCCAATTGCAAACGATTATGGCACTTTGTACTACTGGAAGTAAGCAAGGAGATGATATGGATGAAGAATTTTTTAGAACAGTTGGCAGAAGGTAAGGTCATTGTGTTCTTTTCTGCAACAACTGGAGTACAATATATCTTACAAAAGAATTTAGTTTTTCATGCTAGGACAAAGCATATCCAACTAAAGTATCACTTTATTTATGGTTTGTTGAATATGGAACCTTGACATTTGGAGAAGGTTCATGGAAATGATAATCTTGTTGAGATGTTGACAAAGGTTGTGATTACAGATAAAATTGAGGTTGTGTGCAACCTCAATTGGCCTCCACGGTTGATTAAAGAGGAGGTTGTCCTACTGGAGTTATTGAGTTATAAGAGAATTAGAATTGCAAGGTGTGGAAGTCATATGATAAATCTCCAAGTGGGAGATGGTTAGAGATTTGATCAAATTCCCTCATGTGCATCTATCCCAAATTTGTCGATCCAACTCCATTGTGGGTTGTGGGTTGATGGGGGGGAATCTTTAGAAGCCATAATCTCCTAGGAGGCCAACGAATCTCAATAAGAACTTTGATTCGGCGGTTCTTACGTGAAAGCTCGTTTTCCTGGCAACGGAAGCTCGTTTTCCATGCGACATGAGTTGTTTCTCCTGCAAAGAGAGCGCTTCCCATAACATGACTAAAATTTTAAAAGATGATAAAAAATTTGGGAAGAAAGTTGAAAAATTTTAAATACATGTTCATCAAAGTATCAAAAAATTAATAATTACTTACATTGACATCATAAAAATCACTATGCGAATCATCTCTTTGTAACTTTGAAGTAAACTTTATAAATTCTAATAAATATTAAGATATATATAAATTTCGATAACAATAAATAATAAACATAAAAAAATTATTAGCACACGCTTGCATCACGCTCCCAACTTTAGATTATTCTAAGTAGTCGCGTTCTTCCACTCCCGCTCCTACTCCTGTCCCAGCTTCTTGCTTCTAGGGTGGGGGTTCAGAGGCGGTAGCCCCCGAATTTTGTTTGTATATGTACCTATACAAGAGTAGGATGAGTTTATGTCGTACAAGAGTAGGACTAGTAAGGGTAGTTTGGTAAATATACTGAAGTTGGTAGTCGTCCTAATCTCTTGTTATAAATATGGCTGATGTCTTTTGTAATTGTAACTTTCTCGAACAAAATAACTTGTGTGCGACTCTAGACGTAGGAGATCTCTAAACGACGTTAAATCTTGTGTCATTGGTACCACGTTCATAACAGTGACATCTTGATAATAAAGTGATCTAAGCATCTAGGCAAAAGTGATAACATTGCTTGGTTTTGGAGCTTCTTATGGTCCCTTGTGAGAGCAACAAAAATCTTATTGTCAGTTCTTAATATATGGTTAAATGAAATCCCATTCAAACTGAGTCAATTGCCACTTGCTCGAAAGATAAATATCAGTTAAGTTTTTAACAGGAAAGACTAATACCTTAATTTCCATCTCCATCCAGCCAAAAAATTTATATGATATGGACTTAAATTCGCCATCCTTAAAACTCCCCCCTTGTACACTTTAAGGGCCAATATAGAGTGCTCACCATTTTGTGTAATGAAATTCCCTCAAGTTACCTGAACTAAAAATCTAGCCAAGCCTCCATCAAATACCAATGGCATAGTTTTAGGGGAAAAAGATGTAGACACAATTAACAAAATTTAACTAAAAGATTAAGATTTTAAAAGATAAATCTTGAGAACAACTATAAACACAAACAGAGCCCTTATCCCAAAGTTTTGGGGTCGGCTATCTGAATCCTTTTCTTCCACTCACCTTTGTTGAGGGTTGTCCTCTGTAAAATTAATACAAACTGTGCCGCTACTGAGGACTACAACGGGAATGCTACTGAAGACCTCAATGGGTACGCTGTAAGGATTCATTTCATATAGATCCATTTACAGCCAACAACCTTGCACTTGTTATCATTTGTAATTCTGCTCTTCTCAATTATTTGTGTGATTCGGATTGTCGAAGCGGTGTGATTCTTATATTCATTAATGAAGGTCTTTCAGGATTTGACTCCAAATTATCACGTGATTTGTTGGAGTGGGTGGGGTTCCCAACCTATATGGAGAATACCCCGGAGTGCGACGAGCGCCATCCGTGTGTCGGAAAAACTCGGAAAGTGCATCGAGCGCCTTGTATTGGAACATTTATGGTAAACAAATATTATATTGAATTTCCATCTTTGACTTTAATTATATATTTATGATTGGATCTTTCATATATTAACTTTCATATAATTAGATTTCCAATTTATGGTAAGCTAATTTATGATTTGATTTCCATTAAATATATGATTGAATGTAATTGGATTTCCATAAATATTTTTGGCTTCCATATATAGATTTTCATATGAAAACCCTAATTCATGCAAGGGTTTATATAAAAGCTCATGCAATATATAACAACATGAAAAAAAATAAGGGAGAATAAAAGGTGGCAAGAATGCCATTACAACTTTGGAGAGGAGAAAGAATGATTGGAGGCCGTTTCGGAGAAGGAGATCAATTTGGGATATTTCTCATTGTCTTTTTTCTTCGTGGTTGCAATCTATTTTCTGTTCCAAAGAGTTGCGGGGATCCGTGTTGGATCAGTAAGGAGCTTGTAGAGGGTGTAATCTCTTTATTCCATTAGTGGAGGTTCTTCAGAGTTGGACTCTGATCATTCCGTAGTTTTTTTCATCTGGATTTTTCACGTAAAAATCTGTCTGTGATTTGTGTTTGGTATTTTTTTGGTTTGTGTGTTTTGCTCGGTTCTGTCGCAGGTACTCTCTGATTTGGGGAACGGTTTTCGCGTTTCGTTTCCAACAGTGTGGTATCAGAGCCAGGTTCTGAAATTTCAGAAGGGTGTCAGGAGTTGACAGGCAAACCAGGGAGGAGAGATGGACGCGAAGCCGGTGCACATGGTAAAACCTGAACGGTACCAACTATCATTACTGGAGGAGCAAGATGAAGGATCTGCTATTTGTCAAGAAGCTGCATCTGCCGGTATTTGCTTCCGAGAGGCCCAGTGACAAATCCGCAGAGCACTGGAAGTTCGAGCATATACAGATGTGTGGGTACATCAGGCAGTTCGTTGACGAGAACGTGTACAACCATGTTGCCAGTATTGAGCACGCGAGGACACTGTAGGATAAGCTGAAATCTTTGTATGCGAAGAAGACCGAGGTAAAAAAATTGTTCCTGATCCGGATGATGATAGGTCTGCGGTACAAAGATGGGGCATCCATTACGGATCATTTGAGTAAGTTCCGGGGTGTGGTTGACCAGCTATCCTCGATGGGAGTCAAGTTCGACGACGAGATTCAGGGACTATGGCTGCGGTGTACATTGTCAGACTCGTGGGAGACTGTACGAGTGTCTATGATCGCTTCTGCTTCAGAATGCGTGGTCAGTCTGGAGTTTGCCAAGAGCGGGGTACTGAATGAAGATGCAGAGACGTTCTCAGGCCACTTCATCCACATCCCACACAGAGACGCTTGTTTCAGAGAGCTGCGAAAGGAGTAAAAGCAGGGGTCCAGGCGGTGGCAGAGACAAAAGCAGGAGAAGGTCCAAGGGTCGGTACGAGGACTCGGAGTGTTACCACTGTGGCAAGAAGGGCCACATCAAACGGAACTGTTTCGCTTGGAAGAGAGAGAAGAAGGACGACAAGGGAAAGCAGGGCGAGAATACTACCGCGACGGCCTCGGCACATGGAGGCGATCTGATCATTGTAGGCGATGCGGTAGTTATGAACCTCGCCTGCAATGACAACTCTTGGCTGGGGGACTCAGGTGCTTCAGCACACGTATCTCACAATAGGAAACTATTTGCTACTTACACAACAGGCGACTGTGGAGTGTTGAAGATGGGCAATGGAGATGTGTCGCAGGCAGTTGTCATTGGAGATGTGCATTTGAGGACAAAGACGGGTGCAGTTCTTGTTCTGAAAGATGTTCATCATGTCCCTGATATCCGTTTCAACTTGATGTCGGTTGGAAGGTTGGATGACGAGAGTTTCTTCAATCTCTTCGGGAACAGTCAGTGGAAGATTTCTAGAGGTTCGATGGTGATTGCCAGAGGAAGCAAGAGGTCCGGACTCTACTATATGGAAGGGAGCGCACAGGGGCAGATGAGGTGAACGCAGCTACTGACGCGTCTACCGAGTTATGGCACAGGCGGCTCAGCCACATCAGCGAGAAGGGGATGAGTTACTTGGTGAATAGGAAGGTGATTCCATGACTCAAGTCTACAGAGGTGGAAAGGTGCACACACTGTTTGGTGGAAAAGCAAAATATGACGTCTTTTCAAAGTCAACCCAAGTTCAAGGAAGCCGGCGTTGCTCGAGTTGATTCACTCGGATGTCTGCGGTCCTATGAAGATAAAATCTATTGGTGGTGCTTCTTACTTTGTAACTTTTATTGATGATTGTTTCAGGAAGGTTTGGGTCTATGCCTTAAGGATCAAGTGTTGCCTACTTTTAAGGAGTTCCAGGCCTCCGTTGAAAGATAAACGGACAAGAAGCTTCTATGTGTTCGGTCGGACAATAGCGGCGAATATATCGGTCCCTTTGATGCATATTGCAGAGAGCAAGGGATACGACACCAGAAGATTCCGCTAAAGACACCTCAGCTCAATGGTGTAGCAGAGCGGATGAACAGGACGCTGATGGAGAGGGTACGGTGTTTGCTGTCAGAAGCAAACTTGTCGGACAGCTATTTTGGTAAGGCTCTTTATACAGCTGCTTATATTATTAATTTATCTGCTAGTGCTCCTTTGCAGGATGATGTGCCTGACAAAGTGTGGTACGGCAAAGAGCCGTTATACAATCACCTGCGAGTGTTTGGTTGCAAGGCCTTCGTGCATGTACCGAAGGACAAGAAATCCAAACTTGAGCCGAAGACGAGGCGGTGCGTCTTTGTCGGTTACGGTCGGGATGAGTTTGGTTATAGACTCTACGATCCAGTGGAAAGAAAGCTCTACAGAAGCAGGGACGTGGTATTCGTCGAGGATCAGACTATGGCCAACACTTAGGATTCCGAGATGTCTTCTGAGGCTGAGGAATTGCCTGAGTTAGAGTCATTTCGCTTCGAACAGTTTCCAGAGGACATCGCAGAGGATCCAGTTATGGGAGAGCCAGTACATGAAGTTGCTCCCAACCTTGATCATCAGCCTGCTCATGGTGGTCAGGATGACCCTCAGGAGGATGAGCATGCCGAGAAGGTAGTTCCTGAAGGGGAGAAGGTTGTTGGTATACAGTCAGCACCAGTGGTTCCATTGAGGAGGAGCGATAGAGAGCGTCGACCATCTACGAGATACTTACCGGGTGAGTATGTGCTATTGACTTACGGGGGAGAACTCAAAAGTTTCGCAGTAGTTATGGCAGACGAACACAGGCAGGAGTGGATGGAGGCCATGCAGGAGAAGATGAGTTCCTTGGGGGCCAACTCTCATTATAATCTGGTGCGGTTGCCAAAGGGCAAGAAGGCTTTGAAGAATCGATGGGTGTTCAGAGTGAAGCAGACAGGTGATGCTACTTGTCCTCGATACAAAGCGAGACTGGTAGTTAAAGGCTACGGTCAGCAAAAATGCGTAGATTATGATGAGATCTTTTCGCCAGTCGTCAAGCAGTCGTCTATTCGGGTGGTGCTAGCATTGGCAGCCAGTTTCGACTTGGAGGTCGAGCAAATGGACGTGAAGACAGCATTCCTCCACGATGATCTTGAGGAGGAGTTGTACATGTAGCAGCTAGAGGGATTCTGTGAGAAGGACAAGTCACACTTGGTCTGCCAGTTGAGGAAGAGCTTGTATAGTCTGAAGCAGACTCCGAGGCAGTGGTACAGGAAGTTCGAGTCGTTTATAAGGGAGCATGGTTATGCACGGACGACGTCGGATCACTGTGTATTTGTGAGGTACTTTGCCGAGGATGATTTCATCATTTTACTACTCTATGTTGATGATATGCTACTAGTGGGTCGGAATGCTACTAGGATAGCGGAGTTGAAGGGCCAACTGGACGCAGCCTATTATATGAAAGATTTGGGCGCAGCGAAGACTATTCTTGGGATGGAGATCAGCCGAGAGAGAGTCCAAACTGCTACACTTGTCCCAAAAAAAGTACATTCGCCGGGTACTTCAACGTTTCGGGATGGACGGGTCGAAGAAAGTGAGTAACCCCCTTGCGGCTCACTTTAAGTTCACTGAGGAGCAGTGTCCATCTACCGAGGACGAGAATATATGGAGCGGTTTCCATATGCCTCAACTATGGGGAGTCTTATGTATGTTATTGTGTATACGAGACCAGACATCGCTCACGCAGTTGGCACAGTTAGCAGGTATACTTCCAATCCTGGAAGGATACATTGGAGTGGGGTCAAGTGCATTCTACGATATCGCCAGGGTACTGCCGATTGGAGACTTTCTTTTGGTGGTAACGAGCCGAAGCTGGTTGGATATACCGACGCTGATATGGCTGGAGATGTAGACACGAGGCGATCAACTTTGGGCTATGTGATAATGTTTGCTGGTGGAACAATATCATGGCAGTCGCGGTTACAGAAGTGTGTTGCCTTGTCGACGACAGACGCAGAGTACATTGTGGCGACAGAGGCTTGCAAGGAGTTGTTGTGGATGAAGAAGCTGTTGTAGGAAATTGGGCTAAAGCAAGAGCAATATTCTTTATATTGCGATAGTCAGAGTGTTATTCACCTTGTGAAGAACCAGACATTTCATAGCCGGTTCAAGCACATTGAGACCCGGTATCATTGGATACAGGATGTTGTGGAAAAGAAGGAAGCGGCGCTTGAGAAGGTTCATACAGATGACAACAGAGCAGACATGTTCACAAAGATTCTTCAAAGGAAAAAGTTTGAGTACCGCAGGTGGATCGTCGGGATGACGACCCCTCCACATAGTTGTGAAGGAAAAGATTTGTTAGAATGGGTGTTCCCAACCTATGTGGAGAATACCCCAGAGTGCGAGTGTCGAAAAAGCTCGAAAAGTGCATCGAGAGCCGTGTATTGGAACATTTATGGTAAACCAATATTATATTGGATTTTTATCTTTGACTTTAATTATATATTTATGATTGGATCTTTCATATATTAACTTTCCATATAATTGGATTTCAATTTATGGTAAGTTAATTTATGATTTGATTTCCATTAAATATATGATTGAATGTAATTGGATTTCATTAAAAATGTTTGGCTTCCATATATAGATTTTCATATGGAAACCCTAATCTATGCAAGGGTTTATATAAAGGCTCATGCAATATATAACAACATGGAAAAAAAAGGGAAAAAGGTGGCAAGAGTACCACTGCAACTTTGGAGAGAAGAAATAATGATTGGAGGCCGTTTCGGAGAAGGAGATCAATTTGGGGCATTTCTCGTTGTCTTTTTTTTCGTGGTTGTAATCTATTTTTTGTTCCAAAGAGTTGCGGTGATCCGTGTTGAATCGGTGAGGAGCTGGTAGAGGGTGTAATCTCTTTATTACATTATTGGAGGTTCTTCAGGGTTGGACTCCGATCGTCCCGTGGTTTTTTCCATCGGGATTTTCCACGTAAAAATTTGTGTCTGTGATTTATGTTTGGTGTTTTTTGGTTTGTGCGTTTTGCTCGGTTCTCTCGCAGGTACTCTCTGGTTTGGGAAACGGTTTCCGTGTTTCGTTCCCAACAGTTTTCTCCCGATTCTGGGTTCCATGTAAAGATCTTTGTGATTGGATATTATTTAGTGGTGTTAATTGTTTTTTAAGCTTAGTTCCCACTATTAGCTGAAACCTATATGTATCAACCGCTACTAGGTACTATCGACAACGGGGCTCATTTTGCTGGTTAATTCAATAGAGAAAATTGAAAAAAAGGGAGAAGTATGAAAAAAAATAGTGTCAACATAACAATTGCCATTTGTCAAAGTTATATAACTATAATTTCACAACTTTCCTCCATCTTAATATTACTTTATTATAAACTATCTATCTTAAAACAAATAAATAAACAATGGTATCTGTTGTAAGTGAATGATTCAAGAATTATGAATATTGTTCCATATAAAACAACGAGAAACAACAAAAAATAAATAAACTTATGTCTAAATATATCAGACATTGTCCTAGTTGTTTAACATTATTACCTCAAACGAATAACCCCGAAACTCCTATCTGAAACCACGGGAAATATTGAAACTGCCTATAGCGATACTCATAAAAAGGGTCCGGAACCGATGACAAAACCTTTGTTTCATGCATTCGTTCATCGCTCCTTTCCGTTCAAATTGTTGTCAGTCGGTGGTGCACAGGTTCCCGGGAACCATTATCTTCCCAACATTAAACGCATAACAGGTGAAGTTGAATAACCATGAGGGAGGGTTGGGGGAAACTAAGAATAATATGCAAAGCATTAATATAAACAAAAATAATTTGTTGCACTCTTGATAACGGCAATAGTCCAATATGCATCCAATTTTTTGGATAACACGCATGCACACACGATGGAGAGAGTTGGCAAGTTACCTTGGGTATTTCAAGTATTGTCCAGGCAACAAAAATGACAATCCTGGGGCCTGTTACATATTATTGTATCATTAAACACTAATAAGGTCATTATTTATTGTTGACTTCTTTAGAAAGCTACTTTTGAATATTATAGCACCGAATAGCAAAAGGACTGTAAGAAGGGTAGAAACTAATATTTGTTTACACAATATTCCACAACCGTTCACCTGTAGCAACTCCAAATCTGCAACAGTGTCCAGAGTTGATGCAAGACATACAGATACCTTGTCTGGATCCTTCTCTTTTATAAACTCAATGAGGCTTTGCAGTCCTCCCTAAAAATATTAATTGTTAGTCAAGCATGAAGAAATATTAATTAAGATCTCTATGATTCACTTTTATGCTAAAGAATTCTTTTCCGAAATGTGATATATTGAGGTAGTATGATAGGCAAAGAACATTGCCTCACTAATAAGATGCTTGCGGATAGTGTAGTAGTTTGAACAATTAACAAGACAGCATGTATAATATATATATGGGCAAACGGGTATGAGCCATAGGCTCATATTCCTACATGAGTCATGCACATGTGGACCAATAGGAATGGACTCCTACATCCCATGTGCACTAGTATACTCTATTCTTATTGGTCCATATTTGCATTGGCTCATGTAGGAATATGAGACTACAGCTCATATCCCGTTTACCATATATATATATATATATATATATATATATATATATAAGAAGAAGAAGAAGAAGAAGAAGAAGAAAATATATATACAGGCTCTGCTTTCATGTCATTTTTAACTTATGAAGCTCCATGCTATCATTTTAACAGAGATAATCTAGTATCATTTAACAATGACGACATGTTCCAGGATTGTATCTGTGACATCGGATAAAAGAGAGGGTCTTGAAACCGGCAAGTTCAATAGTCAGGCGTCTACAGTTAGAGACGTGAATATGTAGTTATGAATAGTATGGCCTTCTACCCGGGATTAAATCTTAGAACTTGTAGCTTCATTCTTATTACTTTTGTTCCAGCATAATGCATAACACAATAATTTTACTGTTGGCATAAGCATAGTTGTGTGATCACTGATAACATAATGTTCAAGTATCCTTCAAAACATAATGGTGAGGCCTTCTCCTCCCTCTGGCTATTTTCCTACTTATTAGGACTAGACTTTGGCATTGTACTCTTTGGTAGACATGACAGCCAGATAACCAGTTCCTCAAAATTTTGTACTTTGTTGTCTTGATTCCCAACTAAGACTACCATTCTGGCATGCCCCCTTTGTCTACAGACACATCAAGATTGAAGGCCTTATTGGATGCTTTCTTACAACTGCAATCCGAAAAATCGAAGTGGTAGAACTTGAAACATCACCATGCAGATAGCAAAACAAATTTTAATCCTTATCAAAAGATAGAAGTCTGATTTTACCTCCTGGAGGATCGAGGAAGGCCGCAAGCGGGAGATCTAGTTATAACAATAGTTAAAGTTGCAGACTTACTATAGTTGTATGATTTATGAAATACAAGATTTTGTATTGTAACCTTTATATACATATATATACTACAGCATATTTTCACCTACCTTAGTTTTGTGATTGAGTATAATATTTGTTTCCTTTATATTATGAGGTGTTGGTTATACAGTATTAGTTCCGGACAGCGTTCTACCGCCGACACTGTGGCGTAGGCTGGATGTACCCACGTACTCGTACCCAAACACCCGGGTGCGGGTCGTGACACCCACTCCTCCTGTCTCCATTGCTTGACGCTCTCTGCTTTCTCATGAGTACTTCCAGCATGCCCTCCCGTATAGCCCGACGAGAAGAACAAGGCCAACAAAACATCCGATAAACTTACAGTCTACCCTATGTTGGCCCAAAAGTTGTAATCGAGATTTGGAAGCTTCAGCAAACAAGTTTGCCTTCCAGAATCGCGATTCCAACGAAGATGAATGAACAAGGCCAACAGAGCTTCTGATAAACTTTACAGTCTACCCTCTGTCGGTCCAAAAGTTGTAATCGAGATTTAGAAGGTTCAGCAAACAAGTTTGCCTTCCAGAATTTTAATTCCAACAAAACAGAAGAAGGAGAAGGAAAATGGGGGGAGGGGAGACGGACGGCGGCTGTGGGCGGGCGGCCGCTGTGGGTGGGCAGAGGCTGGGAAGGGGAGGGTGCAGAGATGAGAGGGCGGCGGGTGGCTGTGGAGACGGACGAGTGGGGGGGGGGAGAGGTGAGAGGTCGACGGTTGGGGGGCTGTGGGCGGCTAGGGTTAGGGTTAGAAGGAACCTGGCTCTGATACCAGTAAGATTTTAGTAGAATACTTGACTTAATTTTATTGATGGGTGGGACTACATATATATAAGAGAGGCTAACCCCTCTCTACTATTCTACTAGATGTGGGACTAAACACCCACTAATACTCTCAACAACAACACAGCAACAGAAATATTAAATGCACATAATAGGAAGAATAACTCATTATATTGATCCATTGCAGCGGAATACTTTTCTTAATACAAAAAATGGAAATGTATGTCCGACTTACATAGCTTGCGAAAATAAAACTAATAAGCTGTCATGAAATAATGTCTCATTTCATACATTATGTCCTTTTTTTTACAACTGAAATTTAAGTGCAGCAACAGAACTCCAAATACTTTGAAATAGGAGCAAAAAGCTTTATCTCTTCGAGCGTCCATAGTGTCTCTTAACACTTGTGGATGTCCACAGAGAAGTGGATCAGTACATATCGCGTACTAGTGAGTGGAACTAGTCTACTCGCGTAAATCAACACTTCTATTCATGTTTTATCCTTCCTTGGTGATCTATCGATCCCAATATTCCCACATTCGAATCATTTCTCATGTGACTTACAGCATAGTATTCTTTGTGTCAATTACATTAACATTTATCTTTCATATGTCTCATTCAGCATAATACTAGTAATTACTTGTGGCATTATTATCATTACATTACTAAGACATTATCGATCAATGGTCGTAGAAAGGCAAGCAAGAAAATTCAGTTTATTAAGCGTGAATAAGTAGAGAAGAAGGGACAGATCCAAATGTCGAGAGAAGGAGAACGCATGTACGGTCATGCTTCAGTTACGTGTCCACCTGTAAGAGCACCAACATCGGTTCAGAACATCTTCGTTATCTTCCTTTCTCTCAGAATTTTCAAAAATGAATGTAAGAAATTCGATGAAAACGGACAAAGAAATTAATCATCGAAAATCATAACGAAAATGCATTTATCAAAACCAAGTAGAGAAAACATCCAACGAAAACTCTTAAACTCATTCCAACAGAAACCAATCCATGAGTTAGAAAGGTTTTATGCATTCGTTCGTGATCGATCATGCTGAAAGGTTTTTCGAATACTCGGTTCCGACTGAGCCTATTAACCACAAGCGTCACGTAGTAAACCGCCAGAAGCGGAATGCTACATAATATACCACTAAAAAAAAGTTTCGTTCTCGAAACTTAAAAGAAAAGTGCTACATCTACACTATCGAATAAGGAAGGGTACTACGCCCTTATCTCCTCCTCAAGTTCCCATGTCAATTCTTTGACTGCATAATTCTGCCACAGCATGCGAACCAAAGGCACAGATCGAAAAGTGCTACCTCTACATTATCGAATAAGGAAGGGTACTGCGCCCTTATCTCCTCCTCAAGTTCCCATGTTGATTCTTTGACTGCTTGATTCTGCCACAGCATGCGAACCAAAGGCACAAATCGATTTCGCAATATTTTCTTTCCTATCCAGGATCTGAACATGTTCTTCTGCATATGATAGGTCAGCACTCAGTTCTAATTGATCGAAAGTCCATCACATGGCTTGGATCATGCACATATTTTCGTAGTTGGAAAACATGGAAGATATCGTGCACTTCAGCCAAAGCCGGAGGTAGTGTCAGTCGATAAGTTACCAGTGCCACTCTCAAGAATCTCAAAGGGTCCGACGAATCTTGGGCTCAGCTTCCCTTTGACTCCAAACCGCATCACAACTTGCATGGGTGTCACCTTCAAGAACATGTGATCGCGCACCATAAATTCTAAGGGTCGTCGATGAACATCCGTATCTCTTATGTCGGCTTTGAGCAACTTGAAGCCTCTCACGAATCATGCCTATCTTCTCGACGGCCTACTCTACCAGTTCCAGTCCAAGTACTTGCCGTTCACTGACTTCATCCCAGCGTATCGGTGATTGATCATTTCGCCCGTAGAGTGCCTCGTACGAGGCCACCTTAATACTTGACTAATAACAATTGTTACAAGCAAACTCCGCCAACGGCAGGTGAGTATCCCAATTCGCCTTCAAATCCAATACACAGCCGCAACAAGTCTTCGAGAATCTGGTTCACCTTTTATGTTCATCCATCAATCTGCGGATGGTATGCCGAGTTGAATTTCAACTTAGTGTCCATCGTCGACTGAAGACTATTCCAGAATCATGATAAGAACCGTCCATCCTGATCAGACACGATTGAAACTGACACCCCATGTAACCGGACAATGTCATCCATGTAAATCCAAGCCAACATGTCGATGCTCTATGAAACTTTAATCACGATAAAAATGACCCGACTTGGTCAATCTATCAACAATGATCCAAATTGCGTCATTCTCTTGTTGCGTCTTTGGTAAGCCTACTATAAAATTCATTGTAATGTGTTCCCACTTTTATTCCGGAATGTAGAGATTCTGCAGCACCCCGTCGGACCTCTGATGTTCAACTTTAATACGCTGACACGCCAAATATTGCAATATAAAAAAAATCACATCCTTCTTCATACCATGCCACCAGAAGGTTGTGCGCAAGTCCTTATACATTTTGGTGCTTCCTATATGCAAGGAATACTTTGTATAATGAGCTTCAGTTAGGATTTCCTTCCTAAGCTTTTCTTGCCTTATGTACGTACGATCTCCCCTTTACACGCAGAGTTGTCCTCGTGCTTCGCGAAATCGATCATCTTTCCTGTTAAAATCAACTCACGTATCTTCTACAAAAATAGGTCATCCTTTTGCGCGGTCTTAATCGTTTCTCGCAAGCTCGGCTCCAACTACAGTTGAGCCAGCTGCGCTCCCTGGGTTCAACCTATGAATTTGATACCCATCTCTTTCAAATTCCATAGCACTCTATTCGATACAGATAGTGATCCAACAAACTTTTGACTCAAGACATCAGCCACAACATTTCCTTTACCAGGCGCATAAGTAATCGATAAATCATAATCCTTTATCAATTTCAACCAACGTCTTTACCTCTAATTTAATTCTTCATGTGTGCAGATATACTTAAGGCTCTTGTGATCCGTGAAGATTTTGCAGGACATACCATAGAGATAGTGTCGCCACAATTTCAACGCAAACACAATCACCGCCAATTCCAAGTCGTGTCGGATTATTCTTCTCATGTTGCTTCAATTATCTTGAGGCATAAAATATCACTTTCCCATGTTGCATGAGAACGCATCCTAATCCAAGTCCCTATGCATTGATGTAGATCAGAAATCCCTCGGTTCCTTCTGGAAGAGCAAAATTGGAGCCAAGATGAGCCGTTGCTTTAGTTCTTGGAAACTAGTTTCACATTCGTTCGTCTATTTGAATGTTGCTCCCTTCTGGGTGAGTCGAGTTAAAGGCGATGCAATCTTCAAAAAGTCTTTTACAAATCTCCGGTAGTAGCCAGCCAAATCAAGAAAACTTCGTATCTTGCTAGTCGTTGTGGGTTGTTTCCAATCCATAACTACTATCTTTTTCGGGTCGAAAGCAACACCTTCCGTCGAGATAACGTGTCCAAGAAATAATACGGTACTCATCAGAAACTTGCATTTGCTTAACTTTGCATATAGCTAATGTTCACGAAGAGTCTGCAGTACAGTCCTCAAATGCTCTGAGTGTTTCTTTGTCCCTCGAGTAAATCAAAATATCATTGATGAACAAGACCAGAAATTTATCAAAGAAGGGTCAAAAAACTTTGTTCATCATATGCATTAAGGTTGTTGATGCATTGGTCAAACCAAATAGAATAACCAAAAATTCCTAATGTCTGTATCTCATACGAAATGTTGACTTTGACACGTTTTCTGGCTTTATCTCCAATTAGTGATAACCTGAGCGAAGATCAATCTTCGAAAAATATTGTCGCTCCTTGAAGCTGGTCGAACAAATCATATATCCTTGGCAGAGGATACTTGTTCCGCACCGTAACTTTATTCAGCTCTCGGTAGTCTATGCACAGCAGCATTGTCCCGTCTTTCTTCTTCACGAATAATATTGGAACTCCTCACGGTGAAACACTTCGACAAATATACCCACGGTCAAATAATTCTTGCAGTTGAACTTTCAGTTCCTTCAGTTACACAGGTGCCATCATGTACGGTGCTTTAGATATCCGACGAGTGTCCAGAAAGGTATCAATACAAAGGTATCAATGGTGAACTCAATTTCTCGATCCGACAACATTATCTCTTCTGGGAACACATGGAGGAATTCTACCATGATTTCGGTTTGATCCGAGTCTGCACCCTTCCTCCAAGTATCCCGAACAGAAGCAAGGTACCCTTCACACCCCGAATATAATATGCACCTTGGCATCACTGTTGATATCACCATTGCAGACTTGGATATCGAGCCACACGAATAAGATAACTCTATTTTTTCGGGTAAGCAAAACACAACTCTCTTCTTCGCATAGTCGATCTCGATCGTCACATTATATGCATCGAGACAATCCATTACCAAAATAATACCGTACTCTTTGATGCCCAAGACTATAGCATCCAAAGGCAAATTTCTTCCCATCCCTGCAAATCAAACTGGCAGGGAATCCACTCCAGATGGAGTGCTAACACAAAGGTCCATATCTAACAGAGTCATACATAATTTATTTTCTTCGGTAAAAATCAGAAGATATGAAACTGTGTGGCACCCGAATCAAATAATACTTGAGCAAAAATTCCTTTGTACAGTAGTATACCTGTGATGACAGTATCGGAGGCTAGAACTTCTTCTTGGATCAATACATAAACTCTTCCTTGCACGCCAGGTCATGGATTTTGCATGTTCATAGGCACCGAATATGGAGCCCGTGGCACCTTCCCACGATTTTGGTTATGGTGTTGTTCTCGTGGAAGATGTTGATTTCTCCCTCCATTATTGCAACATGATGCCTAGTGTTCTAAGCTACTACACTTAAAACACCCAGCCGAAACTCCTGTCGATGCCCAAACCACTTGCACTTCGAACAATATGGTCATTGATATGGTCCTCGATTATTGCTTATGTTCTGACGCTTTGGAGCATCAGATCATTTCGCAGTCATGGATCTCTTTTGGTAGTTGCTACGACCGCTTTGTTTTACCCCTCGAGCATCATCTGAAGAATGAAACTTCTCCATCTCGAAGCTGCCTGGTAAGCCTCTATGTAGGTTGCGCATTTTCTGTTCAGGACATCTTGTTGCAAGCCTTCATTCAAGCCTTGTACAAATCTCAACCGTCTCGCCTCGTCATTCGGCACCATATATCCCGCGAACTTAACTTTCTTCAAGAATTCAGATTCGTAGTCATCCACCGACGTATTGTCTTGTCGAAGCGCTACGAACTCGTTCTCCTTTCTCTGACGAACATCTGGTAGAATAAATTGAAAAATAAAAGCTTGTTTGAATGTTTTCCAGGAGATCTTGGCGTCTTGGTTCGTCGTCTTGGTTCGTACCACAGAGTGCCTGCCTCTTGGATTCCTAACAATCATGTGCCTTAAGACAAAGTTGGACGGTCGCACATTCCACTCTCTTGCTTCCTTGAAATTCGTATACGGAAGTATCCTTCTAATGTATTCAGAACTCCCATAACTTTTTCTGGTTCCGTCCTGCCGTTGAACTCTGACGGATTACAATTTTTGAACTTAGAAAACTTGAAAGTCGACTTTTTTTCGTCGGGTGTTCAGTTTCCTCTGCCTCCACTACCACTATCTGCTAAGTCGCGGCCATTACAGTAACATTGTTGTTGGTCGTCAGGAAAGTGACAATCTGCGTCAAATTGTCAACTTGCTTTTGTTGCACATCAATTTGCGTCTGAAACTGGTTTTAGAGTTGTGTTTGCAGTTCATGATAGTGTACCTCATTCTACTTGTGTTGGGCCTCACTTTGCTTTCTCTGATACCCCAATATGCATATTATTTTCTCTATTGGGTCAGACAACGATGTCGTCTTTGAACTATCCCCTTTAATCATTCTGCAAAAGAAAGTAACTTACATTAGTGCTCATAAATTATTTATAGGGTTATTGTATAAAACATTATTTCATGCAGCACCTATCGAAAAGCATCCAACCAAGAAATCACGTCAAAAACATCCAATAGAAAACAAATTTCAAAATTCGAGAAAATATAACCGTGCCCTAATACTATATGTCACGCCTCTTTTCCTCAGAATCGATAGTCGTCACCGGATGTAATATCATACTACGTCCAAATTGCACTTGTACTAGGCAAGAACGTGCACAAATAATATTCTTTTGAAAATAAACTCAACAACACAGCAGTAGAAATATTGAATGCACAATATAAAAAAATTAACTCATTTATTGATTAATTGCAGCAGAGTACAACTTTTCTCATTAAAAAATAGAAATCCATGTCTAGCTTACATAGTTTGCGAAAATAAAACAATTGATAGGCTCTCATGAAAAAATATTTCATTCCATACATTATACCCCTTTATTACAGCTGAAATTTAAATGCAGCAATAGAACTCCAAATACTTTGAAATAGGAAGAAGTTTGAAATCCGCAACAAAAAAAAATTTCCCTCGAGCGTCCGCAGTGTCTCTAACACCAGCAGATGTCCACAGAGACGTTGGTCAATATATATCGCGTACTGGTAACTTACTCACCTAAACCAACACTTCTATTCATGAAACAAGCAGTTATTGAAATGATCTTTCTATTTGGAGTATGGTCAATTAACAATTCATATTCTTAGGCAACAATAAAACATATTATCTCAACTGAAACATAATTTCTTACCCACAATCGATGCACCGTCCTTGCATAAGATATAGGATATAATAATTACCGTCCTTGCATAAGACAATCGTTAGCATACATCCTCTCTATATGTGTCATTGGTGATTCTGCACCATGTAGGACTTTATAGGACGTGCGTTGCGCTATTTCAAAGCAGCTTGCAAGCCTCAATAAATGTCTCGCTTATACCTCGCGCTACCAAAGCGCTTTCAAATATTTTTCCTTAGGTCGAATCAGTCTCCATGCTCCGGGTATTGATCGAAAAAATTACCAAACTTTGTGCACAAGTTGTCCATGATCATATAATACATCTACGACTCAACTATAATTATAAATTACAGAGTATGGTCTTAAAAGTAAATAGAAGCAACATCTCATTCTTTCAACATCGCTTGGTAACTTAACAGTCCCAATATTTCTATCCTTCCTTGGTGATCAATCGATCCCAATATTCCCTTATTTCGTTGTTCGCATCATTTCTCAGGTGACTTACAACATAGTATTTTTCTGTCAATTACATTAGCAGTTATTTTTCTTATGTCTCATTCAGCACAATAGTGGTAATTACTTGTGGCATCATATTATCATTACATTACTAAGGCATCATTGATCAATGACCGTAGCAAGCAAGAAAATTCAGTTTATTAAGCGTGAACGAGTAGAGAAGAAGGGACAAATCCACCCACCAAGTAAAAAAAATGTCGGAAGAAGGAGAATGCTTGTACAGTCAGTCTTCAGTTACGCATACACCTGCAATGGCACCAACAGCCGATCAGAACATCTTTATCTTCCTTTTTTTCGGAATTCTCAAGAATAAATACAAAAAATTCGATAAAACGGACCAAGAAATCAATCATCGAAAACCATCACAAAAATGTATTCATCAAAACCAAGCAGCGAAAATATCTAACGAAAACTCTTGAACTCATTCCAACAGAAACCAATCCATGAGTTATAAATGTTTTATGCATTCGTCCGTGATCGATTATGCCGAAAGGTTTCCCAATACTCAGTTCTGACTGAACCTATTAGCCACAAGCATCACGTATTGAACCGCCAGGAGTGAGACACTACATATTTTGGTTTTTTAAAACTTTTATAGGCTTGTTTGATTTTATTAGTTTTTTAAGTTGCGGACTTAAATTTTAAAGATCCAAATAGAGTTTTTTAAGTTTTAATACTATAAGTTACTAAGTAGACATAAAAAATAAAATAAAATAAAATAAGATAGAAGAATATCGTACGACGACGATAGATAAAAGAGCGGTGTCATTCCTCCTAGTTTGGCTCCTCATTGGGACCTTTTTTGGGGAATTTTTTCTTTTTCTTCAAAACCAAAACTACCCTCTTCAAAACCATCATCTTCTTCAAGATGCCTCTACTAAGAATTTTGATGAGGAAGAAGAGATAAGAGGATAATGCGACGGAAAAGAAAAATGATGAATAAAATCTATCAATCAATGAGAATGAAGATTTCATTTTCAACGATGATATTAATGATAATGTTAAAGATGATCTTCTAGACTTAGATGATGAAGATGAATGATAGATGATTGAGTAGGAAGAAAAAGGATTTAAGTCATTTATGAATGTGGAGCATTGATTCGTTGATTATCTTATATTTGTTTTTCCATTTCAACAATTTGTCTTCTATCGTAATAACTAATGTGTGATGTTATTGTTTTTAAACTTAATGTTGTGTTTCATAGACTATTTCGTGATCTTGTTAAGTTAGTTGTTTTCTGTTAATCAATTTTGTATTATTTTTTACTCTATTTTTTAGTTTATTGTCTAAAACTCAAATTTGATGAGTTTTTAGGGTATAGAGCAGTTTTGGATAACCTAAGATAAGCTACAAAGGTGACAAAATGTGTCGTGGAAAGAAATTTGAGAAGTTGTCTATGTGGCGCTTTTCTTCTCCGGGAGAGGTTAGGCGCTCCCACGCGATGAGACAAGACAGCTCGTCTAGGAGCGCCTAGAGATTTTTAAAACAATGATATTTCTTATGCTTCAATAGCCTTTTGACACCAAATTAGGATTAGAAACCCTCTAATATAACTCTCCTAAACTTTCAAAAGTAAGGAGCAATCGGAATCATCAAAGACCTACGAAATCCCACCCAAAACTACTCGAACCAGAATCTCGTTCCTAGTGAGCATTTTGTGCTCACTACATGCATGCTGGAAAAGAGAGAGATTGGTTGCCAAAAGATGTATACCAATTTACTGTAGCAAAAGGTATACCGGTTGCAAAAGGAGGTATATCGGTTATTGTACCACTTGAGAGCTTTGGCTCTTATTTTGGCCTCTCTTGTTGTCTTCGACTCCTCTCGAGCTTCTTTCATCAACAAACAGCAGCACTCGTCGCTCTCCTTTGTTGAACACGAGCCACACTACAACATTCTCAACAGAAACACATATCCAATCTATTCCACTATTTTATTGATCTAACAGATAATCAAACTATTGATACACCACTAGCTTCATCAAAAGTTTAACTCCTGGTATGGGTGAACCCTTGGGGTGGGGGTGGAACCCTCGGAATAGAGAGCTCATAGGCGTTCTGGTTTACTTGACTATGTCTTGTTCATACATAGCCTACGCTATTCATATCCTCAGTATCCTCAACCATAGGATATGACAAGATGTCCTTATATAGCCTGTGCAAGGGAGAATGGCATGAGATGGATTGTGGTGCACATTAACTAAAAGAGTAACGAGGCTTTTAGATTGGCATTCCTATTATGAAAGTGTTGTGAGGATCAGAAACTTTTTTCTTTTTCTTTTTTTTGCATTTTGAGACTCTTGGAAAGTAAATAATACCACAATGTCTGATAGATGGCATGCAAATAAAGCATTTAGCGAGCAAACAAGTAAATGCGTCCCAAAACTGCCTGTAGTTTTACACGAAATGGTGATATTTCTTTCATGGATATATTCTAGAATAAAAGAAGAGGGCAGGCAAACCTTGCCATCTATGAGAGAAGTGTAGAGAAGGGATCCTTTATCCTTGAATTCCTCTGGTATAGTACCCAAGATGGAGTCCTTTCCTTGTGTGGCAATCTGAAAGTGGTAGCATGCAGTGATTGATGCATTAATTAATTAATAGCCAACAAGTTGAGGGGAGTAGGAATGGGAAGGGGGTGGGAACCTTGAGGGCTTTTCTGACATCAGTTTCCATGGTACCAAAAGGCTTCCTCTGAGGAATCCTTAGCAAGTAGGAGATGTCCTCCAGAGACTCCTGTATATCTTTCATGTTAGGATTGGCAGGGATCGCCCTCCTCAGGGCGAGCTCCCCCGTCCTCGGAACTTTGGTGTCAGGTGAGTACAGAACAGCAAGGGCAGGGGGGGGAGGAGAAAAAGAAGAAGGCAGGAATGAGAATGTCTGGACAAAAATAAGGAGAGAAGCAACAATGCCCCTCCCAACCAAACTACTAGCTTTCAATCCATCTTCTCCTAGCGCTCGAATTGAGAAAAATGGGACCGCTGACGAGGAGGAGGAGGAGGAGGAGGAATGTAGAATCTGGTCATTCACCTGCTGCTGCTGCTGCTGCTGCTGCTGCTGCTTCTTCTTCTTGGCGGCCGCGGCGGAGGAGGATATGGTGGCGGTGGTACTGATTCCGAGAATACTAGTAGTCTGAAGAAGAGCTCCTCCTGTTCGCCTCTTCTTCTCCTCCTCCTCCTTCCTCTTGACGGAGAAGAGGGTTCTAAAGTGTGGGAAACTACAAGAAGAGGAAATGTAGCAGGTGGACATCATCGTCATCACCATCAACAAGGAGGGAGGGAGGGAGGGAGGGAAGGAGGGAGAGAGAGAGAGAGAGAGAATTGAATCCAAACAAACAAAGTTTGTGCCGGTTGGAAATAGTAACTCGATCAAATCCTATCCTATCCCCTCCCCTATTGTTATCGACGGTCCTGCGAAGAGACCCCTAGCCCAACACCCAAGCATATGAGATGGATGAACGAATGAATGATTGAGGGCCCAACCCAAGCAGGACAGGGTACTGGAAACCCAAACGCACTGGGCCAGAAGTACCTAAACCAAGTTCAGGGCCAGCAACGGGGTACGTCAGACAAGCCCCTGGGCTAGAACAATCCCTTCTTCTTAGAACAACCTTCCAGGGAAAGAAGCAACCCTTCCTGATTTTTAGATTTAAATTTTAAATTTTATTAATATTGATATTATGTAATTATTGAAATTAAGGAAGAATTTTTTATTATTTTTAGCTAATTAGAAAAATATTATATTCATGGTTAGATATTTATGTATATTTAATTAATTATAAATATTACACAGAAAATATATTTTTGGGTGTACAATTATTATTAAAGTATTGTAGATTTTTCTTGAAAATTATTTGGGGTTCAAACCTATATATATATATATATATATATATATATATATATATATATATATATATATATATATATATATATATATATTATTATTATTATTATTATTATTATTATTATTATTATTTATTATTATTATTATTATAAACAAACTCTAAACCCAAATCCATACCCGCATCCAAAACCCGGAAACTCAAACCCAAAACCCGAAACCTACAGCTACAGTAACCGACCCCCCCCCCTTCCGTTCCTCTCCCCGAAACCCCCCGACCCCTTCGATTCCCCTTCCGACCCCCCCCCCTTCACTCCCTATATATATATACCATCAGACTAGACCACAACCTCAATCTTCTTCCCTGCGTCCAGACGACCATCGCCGACTGCCGCCGACCGCAGCTGATCGCCGCCGCGCACCGTCGCGAGCAGACCCGCCCGAAGCCATGAGCAACAGAGCAAAAACGAGGTACCCTTCCTCCCATCTCTGTTTTTTCCTACACAGTTAACCAAACAGCGAACCGTCGAATCCTATATGAAGACCACATGACCCCCATGAACATTGTTTAAATAGTTTAGCTTATCGTGTCCCGTGTCGATCGCAAATCACGACACAAAATAGAAAAAATGACTTAGTTTTAGGAACAGAAACTGTTTCAGGTACGCGTGTTTGAGTCTCGTTATCTCCATAACGGCACGCGATGCTAAAATTCTACTTGAACAAACTTCTGGACAGCATAACCTAGTTTTAATCCTTTTAAACACTTTTTTTTTAATTCGATTTATGTTATGATTATTTTACTGCTGAAATCTGTCAAAAACTTGATTTCGTAAACCCGAAATTTCTCGATACAGGGTGCGTCCCGCCAAACGAGGCAACTTCGTCGTGTGAGAATTTTACCAAAAGGCGTGTATCGTAAACGCGGACGTGTGAGATTTTGTGAAACTTAATTTGGATGTGCGTGCACAACGGAATCAACGCATATCCGTCAAAAAATACCGTTTCGACATATTCCGATACTTGTCATAACTTTGTGCGTGCTTGTTGTTTCGCAAGTAAACTTGCGCCATCGGATTCGCAGTATTACGCTGGTCCTGTGACCCAAGTTTGGTTCCATTCTAAGAATGTTGACGAAACACTGTTTCACGGGCCCCATAGTTCCACTTGACTGGTGATTTCGTGACCGACTCATCGGAATCCAGTTCTGGATGTTCCGTTGGGTTCGTATCATCATTACGGACTCGTAGACACTAAGTTTGACAAATTTGGAGAACTTTATCTTTGGCACATTTTTCGGTGCGAAGTGGGCCAAGTGTGGATCCCGCTTCGACCCGAAACTGTCAATTCTGCCCATGTGTCCAAATTGGACTTATGGGTAGTCAATCCTAGCTATTTCAAGTATTCTGAAAATAATGGTGATATTTTTTTTAGCATCTGGATGCGTACTTAGAGATTCCACTTTTACAGGAGTAGTTGACGGAGTTCAGAACCCAGGCAAGTGTACCTTGTCAAACTTGTAGTAGATCATGTTGTATTATTTGCTTGTGTTCTTTCTATATATATACTTCTGTGATGTACATGTTCAACCTAGGACCGTGAGACATTGCTTAGCGTTCGAACAAGATTCGGGTGTTGACGCCGTACGCGGAGTCGTGTAACGTCACTCAGAGAGTTGATTCCACGATCTATATTTTTGCGTGCTTGCTTTACCAAGTACGCCATACCGTAGGACACTTGACACTATTTCATGTGACAGAATATTTCTTAAGTTATTCATGGTGATTATGTATAGCCTTACAGGATTCGTGATATGAGACTTGCATATATAGAGATATCATTATGACTTATTGTACTAGCTAGAGATCATGATCTTGCGTGTATGGACATAAGACGTTGTGGGCATAGGACGTAAGGTTACATTGGGTAGGGAGAGACACACATGCTACTGGCTGATTATTTATATATATACTATAATATTGGAGGTGCTTTAGTCTCTGTATCAGAACTTGGCACATTTATTGGCCCTACGTGATACTACTTGCTGCTATGGGCTCCCCGACACAGAGCCTGTAGTGGTTTCAGCCTGAGTACTAGTGATGCTCTTATTTGTATTTCACTTAGCTAGTTACATAGCTTGCCTTGGGGATCTTTTTTTATTTACTGCATTTCATTTGGCTTGAGTGTTTCTTATATCTTGCTGTGTCTCCTAAGGACCTGAATCCGGATTATGTCCCCAGTACAGCAGAGGAGGATTACTCCGAGGTTTACGGGACAGGAGATGACGCTAGAGCAGTATTGGCACCAGAGAACGAGGTTGTGCCACAGAATTTCTCTTGAGTACTCAGTTATTTATGCTTAGTGTTATTTTATACTTGGACTTGAACTTATGGACATATATATTGGTGTTATTCTCTTTTCTTATTTTGACGGGTTGTTCCCCAAGATGCTACTTATATGGACTTGATGATGGACTATTTTTTTTATCTATTATCTTGATTGGTCTATCATATTGAATTGTGTTTACTTTCTGTGGATGAGACTAGAATTATACTGAGATAGATGTTGTAGACTTGTATTTATATTTATTACAGCTTAAGTGCACTCTAACAGGTCTATTAAATTGGGTTTGCCCATTGGAGTTGTGCTGCTGGCCATTCCCATGTGGCTAGTCCCTTGATATTTTGGGACTGGGACGTGACATAGTTTTTGTGGTGGCCCATTAAGGTCAGACAATATATTGCTTTGGTTTCAACTAAGGAAACGAGCAAGCCTGCAAATTAGGATAAAATAAATTAAATGATCTCATCCACTTGTTGACCTGTTCTTGACCTCTATATCGAATTCAAAATAATTTTTTGACTTGCATCCTGCCTTGATTCCTCTGTGCGACTCTCATAGTTTACTTTATATGCAGAGTAATGGATCCACGAGCCAGCGACGAGACTCCTGTGGGTACACTACAAGGTGTTGTGGTCACCTACGATGATGGGGTGACGCCACTAAGTGGAGATTCCTCCACTCAACAAAGCAATCAAGCAGATCAGCACGCCTCGAGATTCCAGCGAGACGATATTCCACCACCGCCGTAGTTTACTCCACCGATGCCCGTTTTTCCACCAGGACAGCCTATGGACGGGCAGCAGATGTTCCAAATATTCTACGCAATGATGCAAGCACAACATCAGGTTCATCAAGAGGCTCAGCGTCACCAGACAGAGAACCTGAGGAACAGTATAGTGACCGCACTGGAGCAGGCGAACCCACCAGCTAGTCGGCCATCGACGGGATCAATCACTGATTTTCGCCAGCTGAAGCTCCATATATTTTTTGGCAAGGAGGAGCCCACTGAAGTTCATGAGTGTCTCACAAACACTCAACACCAATTGGAAGCAGCTGAGCTTCCGAGGGAGCGTTGTTATATATGATTGGCTCATAAAATACTAAAAATAAGGAATGCTGGAGAATATGTAATTAACAATAGTCTAACTAGCAATAAACAGAAATATGTGAATGCTAGAATAAGTGAACTGGAATAAAGAAATGGAAATTCTAGCTAAGTATTTGAAATATCAGTTTGTTATATGATCGGCTTGGGACTAGATCAGGCTTGTTATATATGATTGGCTATGATACATGTGAGGTCAGGCTAACCATCTGGTTAGCTATGATACAATCAATAGTCAGGCTAATCATACGTAACAGGCTATGAGGCATGTAAATGGTCAGGCTACACCCAACGTGATATGTGGGGTGAGCTATGATGCATATAAAGTGGGGTATGATAACATAATCTGCTAATATTTTCCCGTCCCCAGCTAGCACAATGGATTCCAATCATGACTCCTCATGACATGTATCTATGATGCTAGCTCTTATACCCACAGTGTCAGAATCAAGTATACTCTACAACTATAATCATAGAAATAATCAACATAATAAAAACTGTCAGAGAATGTACTCGCATGTGGTCATGAGCAAGGTGTGAGGATCGATGACCAAGATGGGATCACAATGACCTATATATATATATATATATAGTACATTGCATCAATACAAAGTTCAGAAATGAAAATAAGTTAAATTGATGCAATTTTAGTTCAATAAGCCATTTTTAGGTCAAACCGATTAAATCTAGGTTGCAAGAGTCTAACACTAAGACACTAAGTCAATGCACTATGAAGCTAAGCTATACTAGCTAATCTACAATACTAAGAACACACAAAAAAGAGGCAGTATCCAAGATACGCAAGTTTCTATATATAAAATTAATAGTATATACATATATATATATATATATATATATATATATATATATATATATATATATATATATATATATATATATATATATATATATATACAAGTCAATACACATAATACTAGAACAAAACAAATAAAATATGAAACATTGGCCTTGCACCAATGCGTATCGCACCTATCTCGATACCCAAACTCAATACCTTGGGTATCGACCCAATACCTTGGTACTACCTTGGTGTAAACTCCCTCGACCAAATTTAGGTTTACTTAGTCTAGATAAAGTGACTAGATTTAATTTGGAGACAATTAGAATTAGATTACAGTATTTTAGAATTTTGTGCAATATTATATCGCTTAGTGCACCTTAACGTCGCTCCGATATTTAGAGTACTACACTAGCTATTACCGGCAAATAAATTCCATACACTTTGCCTAGACATACCAGCCTACTATTCTGACCCTTGTGTAACTCACAAATACTCCTTCTTGTGTCTTATTTTAGTCGCAAAAAAATCGTTACAAACGTCCGTGCGTAAATTCAATTAATTCGAACCTTGCATTCTTTGTCCGTTCCAATCAAAATTGGGGCCCAACATCAACCCGTTTAGACCAACCCAAATTATGACATTATTGTACTCTAAGACTACTACGCCCATGACGCTTGTGCCAACCCAATTTTGACCCCAGGTATTTTTAATTAATTAAAGAACACCTAGCGCATTAATTTTAATTAAATTAATGTAACGACCCAACCTCACTTAAACTAGACCCAACTCCAACACAAACCCACACACACACCCTCAAGCCTCATACTAAACACCACACACCATTCTAGTCCACTACAAAACCCCAAACATGCTGTTTTGCCACATCCAATCCCAAATTCTAATTTCTGTGCAATTTCCTAATTGTTCAGGGGCTTTTATGCAATTAAGCAATGAGGTGCCCCCCTCTCATTGGTCCAAGCACATGAAGAAGGAAACCCCCTCCCCTTGACCGGTCCACCATGAGTTTTCCCCCATTTTTATGTACTCTACACTACTTTTTGGGACAACATCCCAACCCCATATTTCAAACCCCTTAAATCCTAGCCACATGTTCAACATGTGGAGGCTTCACACAACCCTAGGGAACTACCCCAGCCGGCCCTAATCCCAAGGAGCCCCTCCCTCTCTCTCTCCTACAAATACTACATGCTACCTCACTCAAAAATCCACACAAAACTAAAACTACCCAAGTGAAAACCCTAAATCACTAAACCCCTCACCACCCTCACCCGACCTCTCCCCGCAGCTCCCCCCGGCCACCACCACCTCCGGCCACCACCGAAGCAATTTCCCCTCCGACCTTCCTCCACTCCAGCACCCTCTGCCGCCGCCGCCAACCGCTGCTCCGCCAGCAGCAGCCGCCCTCACCCCCGACATCACCAACAACCCAATCCTCCCGTTGCACGAGCCGACCACCTGACCGCCCCTAGCCTCGCCACCACTGCCCGGTCTGCCACCACTCCTCGCCGATGACACCCCCAGCTCACCACCTCCGTCCCCGCCGCAGCTCGCCCCCGGCCACCGCCCCAGCCGGCCGGCGCAGCCCCTGCAGCAGCAACTACTGTTGTTGCCACTAATACTGTCAAGTCCCCCCATCACTGCCGGAGCTCCGCCTCACCTCCCTCGTCGGTGACGATGTGCCCGGCGGACACCCCCTCTCCCCCTGGACACTGAGGTACGACCCCCTAGCGTACTATACGCGTATATATACATGTTTATGTGTGTGTATGCTTAAGTTAAGGTATTTATACTATTGTGTATATAATAGATATATATATATATATACGTATTCTGTATTTATACTATATGTATATACATATTATAGTTTTATATATATTATGTATTTGTATGTATTGTGTATAATAGTATATTATGTATTGTGTATAATAGTATATTATGTATTGTGTGTAATAGTATATTATGTATTGTGTATAATTAGTATACTATACATTGTGTATATACACATAAATAAAAATGTATGTATTCTTTTTTTTTTTTTGAATATGCATAGTAGGTATATTATTCTATATACATTAGATTATATATATATATATATATATATATATATATATATATATATATATATATATATATATATATATATATATATATATATATATATTCTGTGTATATATACGTATTTATGTGTATTTATTTATAGTAGTACATATAATACAAATATATATGTATATGTATTTAAACTATATTGCATTATGTATATATTTATGTATACACATGTTATTATTTAAATATATATGTATATGTATATGTATTTAAATTATATATAAGGTATTATGTATTTATTTATGTTATTATTTACATATATATGTAAATGTATTTTATTAATTAGTGTATATATTCTTTTAATTAGCTATGTGTATATATACATATTATTTTGTGTTTATGGATATATATAAATATACAAAAGTATAATTTTAAAATGTATACTTTATGTACATACATGTTTATATATGTATTTATATGCATATGTTATTATTTAAATATATATATGTATATGTAAAGGCTTTTGTGTATTATTAAGTAATTATATAGATGTTTATTTAAATATGTATAATTAAACATATGTATTTTATTTATGTAATTATGTTTAATATGTATTTGTGTACATATATATATATATATATATATATATATATATATATATATATATATATATATATATATATATATATATATATATATGTACTATGCCAATTAAGCAATAATAGTAAAATAGGTATTCTGTATTAAATGATATTTTAGCGTATTCTCATATGTTAGAAACTGTGTTTAGTGTACACAGAACTCAAGGAACGACACGTGTATGTTTAGCTACGTACACACGTGGTCCAACTAGATGGACGGTCGTGACCCTGCGTCAGTTCATTACTGCAACGTAGTGTGTCATGATCATACTATTGTAGTGACTGATGATGGTATTATTATATTATATATAGGATCGCTGGACCGTACAGACGAGACTTCAGGAGCAGGATATTGGCATTCGCAGCTAGAGGACTCAGGCAAGTATACCTTGCCTTGTTGTACCGTGTAAACTCAGTTATTATTTTAGTTGCATGTTTATTATTTTAGATTATATAAACTGTGCGCGTCCGAGAAGACTCGGGTGCAGTCAACGAATGTGTTGACGTTAGGGCTTGTGTTTGACCTAGTGTCTAGTAGACCCACCTAAAGTTGTGGAGTTATCGGTATGACTCCCCAGGCCTTGACACATTTCTTACACGGGTTTTGAGTCTCATGTAGGGCACGGACTTGCGTACCCGGCTGGCCACCTGTACGTGTAGGTCGTATGACGGATAGGGTATAACTGCTAATAGTGATGCATGTTAGAAGACTTGGCAGTTATTAGTAGGCGGAGCATAGACTATCGTGGTACGATGGCCAATCCTTATCCTTGTTTGGGTTGTAAGGTTGGGCTATTGTTATAACGATAGACTATGAGCCAGAGTTACGACGCCTCGGCGTAGTAGCTAAGGCGTGTTATTGATACGACATGCGTAGCTCATTGGGCAGGGAGGACGACTAGTAGGCGTATGGGACACCCACCTCCTTTATTGCAGATACCGCACTCTTCGGAGTGGTACGGACGTATATATTATTGCAGATACCACGTCTCTTAGAGTGTTAGACGTTATATATATACAGATACCTCATTCTTCGGAATCATGGACGTTACAGATACCACACTCTAGAGGACGTTGGACGTTATGCCTACGCCTACCTATACGCACTAAGATGTCCTCAAATTGCATTCACTTAGATGGTTAGCTCACCCCCTTTATTTATTCAGTATTTACTTTATGGCATGCTTCTATGTATCTTGTTACGTCCCTCTGAGGACCTGGTCCCTTTCCAGGTGTATTATTTATGGGCATTTGCAGGAGCGCAGATCCGGACTGGCTACTTATATTGCGAGAGGTCTTCTCTTCGAGCCTCGTGATCGCTAGAGGTTGTATTTATATGATTTGTCTTGTTTATTCTTCATTCTAGTTCGGCAGTGGATTTGTTTCCATCCGACTGTCATCTTGAGATACCTCATATTGATATCTAGTTCATAGATATTGGTTATTTATTTATATATGAATTCTGTGGATGAGATTTAGTTATGCTCTGAGATATATATATGTTTACCACTTGTGAATTGTTATTCATATTACAGCGTACGTGTGTTATAGTTTCCATATATTGGAGTATCATATTCATACGGCTGTCATGCTTACGTGTCCTAGTCCTACGTATTCTTAGGACTGGAGCGTGACATATTTTTAGTGGTGGCCCATGCAGGTCAAGAGCATATTGTCTCGGTTACGTTACTGTACCGAGCAAGCCTGCACCTTGGAATGGAGTATAGGATCTCATCCACAATTGACTATGATTCACCTTTCTTCCAATTTGTTCTAATTGAATAACTGCATCCTGCTTGATTCATGTGCTTTCCTAATAGTTTCTAGAGTATAGCCTTCTCCTAGAATATAGAAGTCCCTGTTGTTAGATAATAAGTAGGGTAACCTTCCTACTAAGAGTACAATTAGGATAATGATGCATCACTGAGTTAGAATACTTAATGAAACCCTAGCACCCCTTACCTATAGATTGATGTACCATTACCCCTCGATATATGTATGAAGACTTGAGAGTGGTATAGACACTACTAGAGTAGTTAGAAAGAGGTTTGACCCTAGTATTGAGGAACCAATAGAAATATAAGGTTAAATATTAGGGCTAACCTAGCTTTCCAGGGTAAGATAGTATTATAGAACTATACATTTAGACTCTTGTCTTGAGATTAGCAGGCAGTACTTTAGAAAGCCAAGAGCAATGCTTAGAATATATTTTTTTGATCAAACCTCGAAACAGAGATTAACATACCCCTTTCACTTAGAAAACCGTGATGTTATCTAGAGTCCTTATATTTAATTTCACATTCGTTCCTCCGAGACTTTAGCGCTCGCGATTTGTGCAACGACTGAATTATGACCTTCTATTTTTCATCTTTTAATTCGTGCCACCTGACACTTCTGATTGTAGGCCAAGTGATTTTATTTGGTATTAAAGACATATAGTTGCTAGGATTATAGTTGTTAATGTTAAAATTTTGAATTTTTTTGCTTGGTGGTTAGAACTTGATAGTTGAGTACTCCTCTAGATTATAATTTTATGATTATTCTTAGTTTTAAATTACGTAATATGTACCCCCACCTCGATTCAAGTTATCTCCTCTTTCCCCTTGGAGGCCATCAACTTTTTCGTTCATACTTTTGACACTTGTTCTATGAGCACTATGACTAAGACTTAGGATGACCATGACCTAGTATCACATAGTCCTCTTGACACACTAATGAAGTATAATTGAATGACATTAACTGTATACTAGCATAAGACGATAGTGTTTATTCAACTGTAGAGACTGTAGAGTCTTACATTCTTTATGAACCTGAATTATTATGCATCATCTTTCATCATAATCTAGCGTAATTATATTTTCCTGTACTATCTTGACTTATGCTGCTATTATAGCCTAGTTTTGCAAGCTTAGTCTTTTATCGAGTTTGTTCATGACATTTGTGTTATTGGGGCCTGATCAACCACACAATGATACAAATGTCTAATCAGAATCAGTGTATTACGGTCTGAACAACCTTAGTACTCTTGGTTCGCTCTTCACATGACTATCTTACGTGGATTGAGATATATAGTAGTAAACGAATATACTTGCCTCTAGACATGTCTGAGCATATCGTATTAGTTACATAACTATACCGATACGAGCATGCGAATAGGAATTACCAAAATATGATTTCAATCCACAACTGCCCTGACAACCCTCTTTTTGAATTCTTTAATCTCCTTGAACATCGTACTTGTATTCTATCACCTTCGCCTTAAACTCTTTATCATTGTTTCCCGTCTTCCCTTATTTCGGAAAGACGAAACCTCATGCTTGATATAAGTTGATACGCTAATAAGTACTAGATATACCCATAGGCTAATCATATGACTTGGTGACTCCCTTTTATAGTTGATTAAGGGCATATCATAGATGAGATATTTGGTGTTAAAACTTTGAGGATTAAATAACATAATTAAATAATTTGAGGAATAGCTTTCTTAGAGGTATAGCCTTAGATGATAGATGGGTAAATTCTAAGTTGGGTAGAAACCGCATTGTTAAAACCTGAGGTGAATTATTTTAGACTGTGACCAAAAGAGATTAGATAAAGAGAAACCATGCCATATTTTAATTTCGAGGACAAAATTGTTATAAGTTTGGTAGATTGTAAATCCCCTCGACCAAATTTAGGTTTACTTAGTCTAGATAAAGTGACTAGATTTAATTTAGAGACAATTAGAATTAGATTACAGTATTTTAGAATTTTGTGCAATATTATATCGCTTAGTGCACCTTACCGTTGCTCCGATATTTAGAGCACTATACTAGCTATTACCGACAAATAAATTCCATACACATTGCCTAGACATACCAGCCTACTATTCTGACCCTTCTGTAACTCACAAATACTCCTTCTTGTGCCTCATTTTAGTCGCACAAAAATTGTTACAAACGTCCGTGCGTAAATTTAATTAATTCCAACCTTGCATTCTTTGTCCGTTAATCGAAATTGGGACCCAACATCAACCCGTTTAGACTAACCCAAATTATAACATTATTCTACTCTAAGACTACTACGCCCATGATGCTTGTGCCCACCCAATTTTGACCCCAGGTATTTTTAATTAATTAAAGAATACCTAGCGCATTAATTTTAATTAAATTAATGTAACGACCCAACCTCACTCAAACTAGACCCAACTCCAACCCAAACCCACACATACACCCTCAATCCTCATACTAAACACCACACACCATTTTAGTCCACTACAAAACCCCAAACATGGTGTTTTGCCACATCCAATCCTAAATTCCAATTTCTGTACAATTTCCTAATTGTTTAGGGGCTTTTATGCAATTAAGCAATGAGGTGTCCCCCTCTCATTGGTACAACCACATAAAGAAGGAAATCCTCTCCCCTTGACTGGTCTACCATGAGTTTCCCCCCATTTTTATGTACTCTACACTACTTTTTGGGACAACATCCCAACCCCACATTTCAAACCCCTTAAATACTAGCCACATGTTCAACATGTGGAGGCTTCACACAACCCTAGGGAACTACCCCAGCCGGCCCTAATCCCAAGGAGCCCCCCCTCTCTCTCTCTCATACAAATACTACATGCTACCTCACTCAAAAACCCACACAAAACTAAAACTACCCAAGTGAAAACCCTAAATCACTAAACCCCTCACCACCCTCACCCGACCCCTCCCCGCAGCTCCCCCCGGCCACCACCGCCTCCGGCCACCCCCGAAGCAGTTCCCCCTCCGACCTCCCTCCACTCCAGCACCCCCTGCCGCCGTCGCCGACCATTTCTCCGCCGGCAGCAGCCGCCCTCACCCCCGATATCACCAACAACCCAATCCCCCCGCTGCCCGAGCCGACCACCCGACCACCCCTAGCCTCGCCACCCCTGCCCGGTCTGCCACCACCCCTCGCCGACGACACCCCCAGCTCACCACCTCCGTCCCAGCGTCAGCTCGCCCCCGGCCACCGCCCCAGCCGGCCGGCGCAGCCCCTGCAGCAGCAACTACTGCTGTTGCCACTGCTACTGTCGAGTCCCCCTATCACTGCATGAGCTCCGCCTCACCTCCCTCGCCGGCGACGACGTGCCCGGAGGATACCCCCTCTCCTCCTGGACACTGAGGTACGACCCCCTAGCGTACTATACGCGTATATATACATGTTTATGTATGCGTATGCATAAGTTAAGGTATTTATACTATTTTGTGTGTGTGTATATATATACATATATATACGTATTATGTATTTATACTATATGTATATACATATTATAGTTTTATATATATTCTGTATTTGTATGTATTGTGTATAATAGTATATTATGTATTGTGTATAATTAGTATACTATACATTGTGTATATACACATAAATAGAAATGTATGTATTCTGTTTTTTTTATATATTTTTGAATATGCATAGTGTCACGCCCCGAGGCGTCCCCCGAGTCGTGACCGCCGTGCGGGCCTGGAGTTGCGCCCGCACTAGGCTTTAATGATTTGCATAGCAAGCACATATTCAGAGTACGCAGATAAATTGAAACACAGATTTGAAACATAGAAAAGTTCTCTTTATTGATAATGAACATCTATTACAAACTCCTGAACGAGTCAGCTAATATGCCGAACGGCTTACAAAAGGGTTGACTCAAAATGAGATAGCAGTCCTGTACATTACATCCTTTTATAAACTCAAAACGTTATAGACCTCCAGGCTGGAGGACGGCTTTGCCACGGAGCTGCATTTGTGTATGAAGAGTTGCAGGCTCCTGACTCCAAAATGCTTCGGGGGCGCGGTGAAGATGCGCTAACAGCTGGACTGGATCGGGAAGACGACTTCGGCTCCTCGCTCGGTTCGCCTTAGTGCGGAGAACCTGTTTCAACGAGGGTCAGCATATCGAAACATGCTGGTGAAGGCGAGCTAGCCTGACTATACCAATCAACACGTTGTTTTAATGAAACAAGCATATTTGTGGGTTTCTATCTTGCCTTAGTTCATTTACAGTTTAGCAGCATATTGAATTTACTGAAATGAACATGCCACCGTTCGGTGGATTTTACCTGACCGTCTGAATTACCTGCACAATACTTACCATGCCTTCCCTGCCACGGAGACACAAGTTAGTATGCAACAGGTTTAAATATACAGGGTGGAAATAGTCATGGACAAGGATAGGATGCAACGATAAACACACGAGGTGTTGCAAGCCGTCCAGTCCGCACACGATGACTATGCCACTGGTGATCACTGGCTTGGTAGCCATTTTGGACTAGTCATGGACTAGGATAGGATGCAACGAGAGCTCATAATGGATACACGATAAACACACGATGTGTTGCAAGCTATCCAGTCCGCACGCGATGACTACACACGAAGTTCCGCCCGGATCGGATCGGTGCCAGTGCCCCAGCGACCGTCCGCAGAACTTATACCCTTGTGCACAAGTTGTCCATGATCGAACACACGATGTTTAGTTAAGTTATCCATTCACGCAGTAGAGGCAACACGAGGAATGCATAGATATAATGCATTGATAGCACAATTATAGAAGAAGATATATTCTAACTAAAATTGATGCATATGATGAATATCCCGAACGAACAAGCATGCAAGTAAGTAACCGTTCACGAGTTTGATTGACAAGCAGTAATAACCAAGTCTATTTTCTTTTATCTTGGTTTCTTTTATTATTATTTGGTATCGTTTGATCGGGGCAAGGAGTGAAGCTAGGAAAGCAGGGCTAGCTAATCGGGTTGGTAGCCACTCACTTAGATTTTGGAAAGAAGAAGGAAAGAGGCGCTTCACGACTCCGTTCGCAAGCCGCCTACTGCTCGTTCACCTGCACACGAACAGCTTGATTAATACTTCTTCCTCTCTTTCCATTCTCGGAATAGAAGTGCAAGTCAATGAACGAAAACAATGAAAACTATCGAAACCGTTCAAGGAAAACAAGCAAATCCCAAAACCAACTCAAAGCACGAAAGCAACAAGCGACATCGAAAACCGAGGCAATAAAAGATAGCAGCGGAGAGGTCCCTCCTGACTCTGCCGCTAAGACGATCCTTGGGGCGCAGTCCACTGAATATGGGAATCGATTCCGAAGAAACAAATCCATAACGAGGACGAGTTCTTAATTCAATCTATCCCGATCGAACGATACCGTCTTGTGGTTCTTAGCCGCGCTCTCCGCATCGGGAGAACGGGGCGCTACATCCTACCCAACCAATTGGAAGTTTCGTCCCGAAACTTAAGAACAATGCTTACCATTAGGGATTATTCTCGTCGGGAACGACGATCATGAAGGTTCGGGCAGGAATTTATGGCATGGCCTAGATTGCCACAAGCAAGACATAACCCAAGTCTCTTACGACATTGACCAATGGTGTGCCCAGATTTTTTACAGAAGTTACACCATTCTTGATTTCCTCTCCGGGAACCGCCGTGGTTAGGACGCTTTGCAGCGGTGTTTCCTCTATCATTGCCTTGGCGTTTGTGATTGTAGGTATGCACAGCGCCGGTGGAAACGTGAGGGTACTGCGGTTCGAGGGATAGGGCATGATTCATGACTTCACGTATTGTCCCGTACTGATTATTAACTACGTGCGAATGGATGGCAGGGCGTAGTCCACCTTCAAACCTTCTGGCTCGACTCGCTACATCAGGTAAATAGGCCCTAGCGAATTTGGAGAGTCGGTTGAATTCGGCGGAGTACTCCTTAACTGTCATCCTGCCTTGCCTCAGTTGCACGAAGTCATTTTCCATTTGACGTTGTACTGGAGGCGGTATAAACTCCTCTTCAAACGCGGCACGAAAGGTCGTCCACGAGATCGCCTCCTCTCCGTGATCAAATTGGAGAGATCGTCGATGCACGTCCCACCAATTGTGTGCGTTGAGGCGGAGCTGTAGTTGCGCGCAGGCGACGCGCTTATCTTCGGGGACCTCTAGCAGAGTGAAGTGATCTTCAATCTCGGCTAGCCAATCTAGAGCTACCACTGCGTCCTCAGTCCCGTTGAACGGGGTGTTGCAGACTTTCTTGAAATGGCCCAAGTTGAAGGCAGTCACGTCCTTCGGCCTTGGGATTTGAGGCGTCTCCACTTCAAGCACGGGCTGTTCCACCGGAGTCGTTGCTGTTGCGGCGGAATGGTTGGCAGCCAAAGTCTGAACGATTTGTTGCAGGGCATCGACCTGCTTCTGTTGGACTGAGAATCGGGTCTCTAGATTACTCTCGAGCCTGGCTTGGCGAGCATCGTCTCGTTGTCGTTGCGATTCTAACATTTGCATTACCCGCTCAAGCGGGTCGACTTGAGACATGCCTCTTTGGCTTCGAGAGCTTCCCGAATTGCCTGAACTGCTCTCTTGTGTTTCGATCGGTGGTTGCGCTGCAGATTGCGCTGGATCCATTCCTTCAAAAGAAGGTAAATTACATTAGGATCATAATGTATTATGGACTTATTGCATGAACGTATCTCATTTTGGCCTAGCGAGTTCAAGAGTTCGCATAGGAATTTGATCGTTAAAGGAACTTTTCCAGCACAAAGTCTAAGGAACTTTGAATCTGTGCTCTGATACCACTATGTCACGCCCCGAGGCGTCCCCCGAGTCGTGACCGCCGTGCGGGCCTGGAGTTGCGCCCGCACAAGGCTTTAATGATTTGCATAGCAAGCACATATTCAGAGTACGCAGATAAATTGAAACACAGATTTGAAACATAGAAAAGTTCTCTTTATTGATAATGAACATCTATTACAAACTCCTGAACGAGTCAGCTAATATGCCGAACGGCTTACAAAAGGGTTGACTCAAAATGAGATAGCAGTCCTGTACATTACATCCTTTTATAAACTCAAAACGTTATAGACCTCCAGGCTGGAGGACGGCTTTGCCACGGAGCTGCATTTGTGTATGAAGAGTTGCAGGCTCCTGACTCCAAAATGCTTCGGGGGCGCGGTGAAGATGCGCTAACAGCTGGACTGGATCGGGAAGACGACTTCGGCTCCTCGCTCGGTTCGCCTTAGTGCGGAGAACCAGTTTCAACGAGGGTCAGCATATCGAAACATGCTGGTGAAGGCGAGCTAGCCTGACTATACCAATCAACACGTTGTTTTAATGAAACAAGCATATTTGTGGGTTTCTATCTTGCCTTAGTTCATTTACAGTTTAGCAGCATATTGAATTTACTGAAATGAACATGCCACCGTTCGGTGGATTTTACCTGACCGTCTGAATTACCTGCACAATACTTACCATGCCTTCCCTGCCACGGAGACACAAGTTAGTATGCAACAGGTTTAAATATACAGGGTGGAAATAGTCATGGACAAGGATAGGATGCAACGATAAACACACGAGGCGTTGCAAGCCGTCCAGTCCGCACACGATGACTATGCCACTGGTGATCACTGGCTTGGTAGCCATTTTGGACTAGTCATGGACTAGGATAGGATGCAACGAGAGCTCATAATGGATACACGATAAATACACGATGCGTTGCAAGCTATCCAGTCCGCACACGATGACTACACACGAAGTTCCGCCCGGATCGGATCGGTGCCAGTGCCCCAGCGACCGTCCGCAGAACTTATACCCTTGTGCACAAGTTGTCCATGATCGAACACACGATGTTTAGTTAAGTTATCCATTCACACAGTAGAGGCAACACGAGAAATGCATAGATATAATGCATTGATAGCACAATTATAGAAGAAGATATATTCTAACTAAAATTGATGCATATGATGAATATCCCGAACGAACAAGCATGCAAGTAAGTAACCGTTCACGAGTTTGATTGACAAGCAGTAATAACCAAGTCTATTTTCTTTTATCTTGGTTTCTTTTATTATTATTTGGTATCGTTTGATCGGGGCAAGGAGTGAAGCTAGGAAAGCAGGGCTAGCTAATCGGGTTGGTAGCCACTCACTTAGATTTTGGAAAGAAGAAGGAAAGAGGCGCTTCACGACTCCGTTCGCAAGCCGCCTACTGCTCGTTCACCTGCACACGAACAGCTTGATTAATACTTCTTCCTCTCTTTCCATTCTCGGAATAGAAGTGCAAGTCAATGAACGAAAACAATGAAAACTATCGAAACCGTTCAAGGAAAACAAGCAAATCCCAAAACCAACTCAAAGCACGAAAGCAACAAGCGACATCGAAAACCGAGGCAATAAAAGATAGCAGCGGAGAGGTCCCTCCTGAATCTGCCGCTAAGACGATCCTTGGGGCGCAGTCCACTGAATATGGGAATCGATTCCGAAGAAATAAATCCATAACGAGGACGAGTTCTTAATTCAATCAATCCCGATCGAACGATACCGTCTTGTGTTTCTTAGCCGCGCTCTCCGCATCGGGAGAACGGGGCGCTACATCCTACCCAACCAATTGGAAGTTTCGTCCCGAAACTTAAGAACAATGCTTACCATTAGGGATTATTCTCGTCGGGAACGACGATCATGAAGGTTCGGGCAGGAATTTATGGCATGGCCTAGATTGCCACAAGCAAGACATAACCCAAGTCTCTTACGACATTGACCAATGGTGTGCCCAGATTTTTTACAGAAGTTACACCATTCTTGATTTCCTCTCCGGGAACCGCCGTGGTTAGGACACTTTGCAGCGGTGTTTCCTCTATCATTGCCTTGGCGTTTGTGATTGTAGGTATGCACAGCGCCGGTGGAAACGTGAGGGTACTGCGGTTCGAGGGATAGGGCGTGATTCATGACTTCACGCATTGTCCCGTACTGATTATTAACTACGTGCGAATGGATGGCAGGGCGTAGTCCACCTTTAAACCTTCTGGCTCGACTCGCTACATCAGGTAAATAGGCCCTAGCGAATTTGGAGAGTCGGTTGAATTCGGCGGAGTACTCCTTAACTGTCATCCTGCCTTGCCTCAGTTGCACGAAGTCATTTTCCATTTGACGTTGTACTGGAGGCGGTATAAACTCCTCTTCAAACGCGGCACGAAAGGTCATCCACGAGATCGCCTCCTCTCCGTGATCAAATTGGAGAGATCGTCGATGCACGTCCCACCAATCGTGTGCGTTGAGGCGGAGCTGTAGTTGCGCGCAGGCGACGCGCTTATCTTCGGGGACCTCTAGCAGAGTGAAGTGATCTTCAATCTCGGCTAGCCAATCTAGAGCTACCACTGCGTCCTCAGTCCCATTGAACGGGGTGTTGCAAACTTTCTTGAAATGGCCCAAGTTGAAGGCAGTCACGTCCCTCGGCCTTGGGATTTGAGGCGTCTCCACTTCAAGCACGGGCTGTTCCACCGGAGTCGTTGCTGTTGCGGCGGAATGGTTGGCAGCCAAAGTCTGAGCGATTTGTTGCAGGGCATCGACCTGCTTCTGTTGGACTGAGAATCGGGTCTCTAGATTACTCTCGAGCCTGGCTTGGCGAGCATCGTCTCGTTGTCGTTGCGATTCTAACATTTGCATTACCCGCTCAAGCGGGTCGACTTGAGACATGCCTCTTTGGCTTCGAGAGCTTCCCGAATTGCCTGAACTGCTCTCTTGTGTTTCGATCGGTGGTTGCGCTGCAGATTGCGCTGGATCCATTCCTTCAAAAGAAGGTAAATTACATTAGGATCATAATGTATTATGGACTTATTGCATGAACGTATCTCATTTTGGCCTAGCGAGTTCAAGAGTTCGCATAGGAATTTGATCGTTAAAGGAACTTTTCCAGCACGAAGTCTAAGGAACTTTGAATCTGTGCTCTGATACCACTATGTCACGCCCCGAGGCGTCCCCCGAGTCGTGACCGCCGTGCGGGCCTGGAGTTGCGCCCGCACAAGGCTTTAATGATTTGCATAGCAAGCACATATTCAGAGTACGCAGATAAATTGAAACACAGATTTGAAACATAGAAAAGTTCTCTTTATTGATAATGAACATCTATTACAAACTCCTGAACGAGTCAGCTAATATGCCGAACGGCTTACAAAAGGGTTGACTCAAAATGAGATAGCAGTCCTGTACATTACATCCTTTTATAAACTCAAAACGTTATAGACCTCCAGGCTGGAGGACGGCTTTGCCACGGAGCTGCATTTGTGTATGAAGAGTTGCAGGCTCCTGACTCCAAAATGCTTCGGGGGCGCGGTGAAGATGCGCTAACAGCTGGACTGGATCGGGAAGACGACTTCGGCTCCTCGCTCGGTTCGCCTTAGTGCGGAGAACCTGTTTCAACGAGGGTCAGCATATCGAAACATGCTGGTGAAGGCGAGCTAGCCTGACTATACCAATCAACACGTTGTTTTAATGAAACAAGCATATTTGTGGGTTTCTATCTTGCCTTAGTTCATTTACAGTTTAGCAGCATATTGAATTTACTGAAATGAACATGCCACCGTTCGGTGGATTTTACCTGACCGTCTGAATTACCTGCACAATACTTACCATGCCTTCCCTGCCACGGAGACACAAGTTAGTATGCAACAGGTTTAAATATACAGGGTGGAAATAGTCATGGACAAGGATAGGATGCAACGATAAACACACGAGGCGTTGCAAGCCGTCCAGTCCGCACACGATGACTATGCCACTGGTGATCACTGGCTTGGTAGCCATTTTGGACTAGTCATGGACTAGGATAGGATGCAACGAGAGCTCATAATGGATACACGATAAACACACGATGCGTTGCAAGCTATCCAGTCCGCACACGATGACTACACACGAAGTTCCGCCCGGATCGGATCGGTGCCAGTGCCCCAGCGACCGTCCGCAGAACTTATACCCTTGTGCACAAGTTGTCCATGATCGAACACACGATGTTTAGTTAAGTTATCCATTCACGCAGTAGAGGCAACACGAGGAATGCATAGATATAATGCATTGATAGCACAATTATAGAAGAAGATATATTCTAACTAAAATTGATGCATATGATGAATATCCCGAACGAACAAGCATGCAAGTAAGTAACCGTTCATGAGTTTGATTGACAAGCAGTAATAACCAAGTCTATTTTCTTTTATCTTGGTTTCTTTTATTGTTATTTGGTATCGTTTGATCGGGGCAAGGAGTGAAGCTAGGAAAGCAGGGCTAGCTAATCGGGTTGGTAGCCACTCACTTAGATTTTGGAAAGAAGAAGGAAAGAGGCGCTTCACGACTCCGTTCGCAAGCCGCCTACTGCTCGTTCACCTGCACACGAACAGCTTGATTAATACTTCTTCCTCTCTTTCCATTCTCGGAATAGAAGTGCAAGTCAATGAACGAAAACAATGAAAACCATCGAAACCGTTCAAGGAAAACAAGCAAATCCCAAAACCAACTCAAAGCACGAAAGCAACAAGCGACATCGAAAACCGAGGCAATAAAAGATAGCAGCGGAGAGGTCCCTCCTGACTCTGTCGCTAAGACGATCCTTGGGGCGCAGTCCACTGAATATGGGAATCGATTCCGAAGAAACAAATCCATAACGAGGATGAGTTCTTAATTCAATCTATCCCGATCGAACGATACCGTCTTGTGTTTCTTAGCCGCGCTCTCCGCATCGGGAGAACGGGGCGCTACACATAGTAGGTATATTATTCTATATACATTAGATTATATATATATATATATATATATATATATATATATATATATATATATATATATATATATATATATATATATATATATATATATTCTGTTTATATATACGTATTTATGTGTATTTATTTATAGTAGTACATATAATACAAATATATATGTATTTTTATTTAAACTATATTGTATTATGTATATATTTATGTATACACATGTTATTATTTAAATATATATGTATATGTATTTAAATTATATATAAGGTATTATGTATTTATTTGTGTTATTATTTACATATATATGTAAATATATTTTATTAATTAGTGTTATATTTTTTAATTAGCTATGTGTATATATACATATTATTTTGTGTTTATGGATATATATAAATATACAAAAGTATGTTTTTAAAACATATACTTTATGTATATACATGTTTATATATGTAATTATATGCATATGTTATTATTTAAATATATATATGTATATTTAAAGGCTTTTGTGTATTATTAAGTAATTATATAGATGTTTATTTAAATATGTACAATTAAACATATGTATTTTATTTATGTAATTATGTTTAATATGTATTTGTGTACATATATATATATATATATATATATATATATATATATATATATATATATATATATATATATATATATATATATATATATATATATATATGTATATGTACTATGCCAATTAAGCAATAATAGTAAAATATGTATTCTGTATTAAATGCTATTTTAGCGTATTCTCATATATTAGGAACTGTGTTTGGTATACACGGAACTCAAGGAACGACACGTGTACGTTTAGCTGGGTACACACGCGGTCCAACTACATGGGCGGTCGTGACCCTGCGTTAGTTCATTACTGCAACATAGTGTGTCATGATCGTACTATTGTAGTGACTGATGATGGTATTATTATATTATATATAGGATCGCTGGACCGTACAGGCGAGACTTCAGGAGCAGGATATTGACATTCGCAGCTAGAGGACTCAGGCAAGTATACCTTGCCTTGTTGTACTGTGTAAACTCAGTTATTATTTTAGTTGCATGTTTATTGTTTTAGATTATATAAACTGTGCGCGTCCGAGAAGACTCGGGTGCAGTCAACGAATGTGTTGACGTTAGAACTTGTGTCTGACCTAGTGTCTAGTAGACCCACCTAAAGTTGTGGAGTTATCGGTATGACTCCCCAGGCCTTGACACATTTCTTACACGGGTTGTGAGTCTCATATAGGGCACGGACTTGCGTACCCGGCTGGCCACCTGTACGTGTAGGTCGTGCGACGGATAGGGTATAACTGCTAATAGTGATGCATGTTAGAAGACTTGGCAGTTATTAGTAGGCGGAGCATAGACTATCGTGGTACGATGGCCAATCCTTGTCCTTGTTTGGGTTGTAAGGTTGGACTATTGTTCTAACGATAGACTATGAGCCAGAGTTACGATGCCTCGGCATAGTAGCTAAGGCGTGTTGTGGATACGACATGCGTAGATCATTGGGCGGGGAGGACGACTAGTAGGCGTATGGGACACCCACCTCCTTTATTGCAGATACCGCACTCTTCAGAGTGGTACAGACGTATATATTATTACAGATACCACGTCTCTTAGAGTATTGGACGTTATATATATATAGATACCTCATTCTTCGGAATGATGGACGTTACAGATACCACACTCTAGAGGACGTTGGAAGTTATGCCTACGCCTACCCATACGCACTAAGCTGTCCTCAAATTGCATTCACTTAGATGGTTAGCTCACCCCCTTTATTTATTCAGTATTTACTTTATGGCATGCTTCTATGTATCTTGTTACGTCCCTCTGAGGACCTGGTCCCTTTCCAGGTGTATTATTTATGGGCATTTGAAGGAGCGCAGATCCGGACTGGCTAGTTATATTGCGAGAGGTCTTCTTTTTGAGCCTCGTGATCGCTAGAGGTTGTATTTATATGATTTGTCTTGTTTATTCTTCATTCTAGTTCGGCAGTGAATTTGTTTCCATCCGACTATCATCTTGAGATACCTCATATTGATATCTAGTTCATAGATACTAGTCATTTATTTATATATGAATTTTGTGGATGAGATTTAGTTATGCTCTGATATATATATATATATATGTTTACCACTTATGAATTGTTATTCATATTACAGCGTACGTGTGTTATGGTTTCCATATATTGGAGTACCATATTCATACGTCTGGCATGCTTACGTGTCCTAGTCCTACGTATTCTTGGGACTGGGGCGTGACACTTGGTATCCCGAGGTAATCCAAAACACTTAACATATAACTAATACAAATAGATATATAAAAGCCCAAACTAATATACTAGCTATGAACTAACACTATATATATATATATATATATATATATAATATAAACTAACTACTTAACTATATTCAACTACTAACTCTACAGTACTAAATACCTTAACATATCTCTCGATCTGTTAGGATGCCTCAGCTGCATACATATATCTACTACTAACAATACAATACTACTTATATACATAGATACATATATACTAATTATATACTAAACATTCTAACTAAAGTAACTAACAACTAATCTACTAACCATGACCCAAATACCTTGCTAACTCAACCTCAACTAACCCAAAACATTAATACTCGAGAAACTAAAACTGAATAGTGACTGTATCTGAAACTGATACTGCACAGTGGACTGACCAATCTTGCTGATACCTTGATTGCCCGTAGCTGCTATGCATATCCTGCACTATGCAGATACTGCACTTGCTCGATGCTCCCAGTGCTGTTGGTGTCTAGCACTGGCCGTTGATGCCCCTCTTCCTTGGCTGTATGAGCCAATGCACTGGATGTGCATTGCTGCACAGTTGGTACTGCACTTGATGCAGTTGCTGCCTCCCTTCTTGTACAGATGCATACTTAAGTTGTTGCTGCCACTGAGTGCATAACAGTTTCTGTTAAAAACTGCTATTGCTACTGTCTCACTTTGCTGTATGGATGTCCGACCCCCTGCTGTAGCTGCTGAAGCCCCTTGCACACGCTGTGCATCTCTGCTGCAAGGAGTTATGTTGCACTGCTACACTGAGCAGTGTGCTCGAGCACTCTTGCTCGAGCATCCCTCTTCCTTGTTGTAGCCTCGAGTCCCCTTCTACTGCCACTTTATTGGGCCTCCCTATTGAATGAGCACTGATGCTCTCACCACTCACTCACAACACACATACACTCAAACACAATCACCTATACACACTAGTACTCCTATATAATATAAATCAGTCTATTTATATATATCAACACACATAAGTATCTAAGACACACACACAATACCAGTGGCTCGACTGCTACACTGAGACACAGTGGTTGAGGCACACTGTGCACACCATAGTGACATAAATTCCCTGCACACACTGCTCTCAGTGAGGAACCCGATTACTGCTCCCTGAAGCCAATGCCAACTCCTATCACTCACGTACACAAACACATATGCACAGTATCACACCTACACAAACTCAAGCTCATAAACACAGACACACGGTATCACAGTGAATCAGATACTCCAACACAGTGATACACAGTTCACTGTATCAGTGAAAAACTCGATACTCTAACACAGTGATACTATATCAGTGATACTCTACTAACGCACACACACCTCACATACCTAATGCACACAACAAACTCACGCACACACACACACACATACTTAATGTACGCAGTACACTGAAGAACCCGACTGCACAGTGCACAGACACAGTATCTCAGTAAACCCGGCTCCCATGTACCCCTCAAATACATATATGTCATTGATACGTATACGTACACACACACACACACACACACACACACACACATATACACCCAAAACATATAAATTAGATCGTATTAGTAGGCATACATCCTATTAAATATTTTATCAAACACCTAGTGTGCAAAATCTGGGATACTCATGATAACCCATAAATACTCATGCATAAATTCCCAAATTGCAATTAAACATCTACGTATATTCCATAAATATACATGTATACATATATATAATAATTAGGGTTACAAAAATTAGGGGAAAATGCATCATTGGATCATATAACCCCCAAATACACCTATGACACGATGGAGAATCATCATGCAACCAAAAGAGACTCATGCTCTCCCTTAATAGTCATCCCTAATTCAATGGGTGGGCTCGTAATGGCCAAACAATTAATTAAAATAGAATTAAATGAGGGTTTTCCGAATTTTTACCTATTGGGAGATGGATTCCCAATGTAGCTTTCTCTTCTCCAAGTCTCCTTGTGCCCAAGCTTCTAGGTCTTCTTGAATGAGGGAAGAATGAGGGATTGAAGCTTAGAAATTTTGGAATTTGTGGAAAGAAGAATGGTTTTTCTTGGAGGCTATTTCTAGGGTTTCTTCATGAAGTATGAGGGATTTTGAGGGAGGCTCCCTCTAGCTATATAGGGCCGGCCATAGGGTTAGGGTTAGGGTTAGGGTTAGGGTTTCTAAAGTACAAAGTCTTTTTTGCCCTCCATAGCTTGTCATGAAGAACCATTTAATTAAGGGGTTTAGAAATTCATGTGAGAGATTTTACTAGATGCTAATTAATTAGGATAGGGATTTGTCTAGTGGGTTTTTAGGTCTAGTCCACTAACCCATGTTATCAATGAACACAATATAATATGTATTACATATTATGCAATTTATTAACATAATGAATAAATATGGTAAATGACAATAAAGTCCCTATTCTAGAAATGTGGTAGTGACAGACTTAGACTTTCAAAGGCTCGTTAGGAGAGTATCGCTCGACTGAGACGAATCATCGTTAAGATGGGTGGCTACGATAAACTTGTCTTTGCTTAGCCAGCACACTTAAAATATAGACGATACATGCTAGTCGCTAGGTGAATCACCCCTTACATGTTAACAAAGAATACAACGCACCTAGCTAAGGGAATAATCCTATCTTGTATTGCTTGTGTTAGAATATGGAAAAAAAATTGGCTTATAACTTAGACCCTCGCATGCTAAAATTGCTTTGTGTAACCCCCTGAATTTTCAAAAAAATATTAAACTTGGATTTTTCATATTTTTCTGGAATTTTCTGGGAATTTTCTGTAATTAAAATCAGGGTTTTAAATTAGTAAATAATTTTTAATTAATAATAAATAATATTAAAATACTATGGAAATAACATTTTTGGGTGTAAAATGAAAAACTGGACTTAGGGTAATTTTTCTGGAATTTATTGGGCCCCGAACCTATTTTAAAATACCTAAAAACTATTAACTAATTATTTATTTATTTATTTATTTATTTATTTATTTATTCATTTATTATCCATTTATTTAATTAATCTAAGCCAGGCCCACTGGGCCCGAACCGCGGCCCACCTGGCTAGGCCAGCCCGGCCCAACTGCCATCCGGGTCGGGTCGGGTCGCCCAGACCCGACCCGCGAGCCGCCCGACCCGCCTAACCCGGCCTCCCCACGACCCCGTCCCCCGCGTGGCCCTCGTCCTCCGCCGCATCCGGCGGCCAGCCCCTATGACCTTCCCTCGGCCCGCCTTCTCCGCCACGTCCTCCTCCCTCTCCGCCATTTCCGGCTGACTCACCGCCCCTCTTCACCTATTTAAACCCGACCCTCCCCTCGGCTCCGGCCATTCCCCTCCGCTCGGCCGCTCACTGCCACCTCGCCCAGACCCTCCTCGTCGTCGACGACCTCGCCCCGCCGTTCCCCTCTCCTCCTCCTTCCTCCACCGCCTCCGGCGTCCAGCAGCAGCGGAGGCCAGCAGCAGCAGCAGCCAGCAGCTCCGGCCGCCGCCCGCCTCGAGCCGCCGCCACCGGCCAACTCCCCAGCTCCCCCCCGGCGAGCCTCCCCAGCCACTCTCCGACGCGCCTCCGGCCGGCCACCGCCGCAGCTTCCAGAACCCTAACCCTAATTCCCAATTTCGTGTCGGCGTGTTGGACACGACACGGACACGAGAAAACCCGGTTTCTGAGCCCTGTTCAGGTACTCATATCTTTCTACTCGTTGCCCCGTTTTCAATTCCGTAAATTGTATTGCGAAGCCTGTATGACCCTCTCGGTGCCCGGACAAACCGCTCGGGGCATCGCGTCCTGTGATGATCGCACACCGCGATCCAAAAACAGGAAAAACATCGACCCGATTCACCCCGGAACTGGGTACGTCCCGCCAAACGGGACGACTTGGTCGCGCGCGGTCTTCACAGATACGTGCGCAGCGTTGATACGGACGTGTGAGATTTCGCGAAAGTCGATTCGGGTGTGCGTGCACACCGGGATCAACGCGTATCCGCGGACACCGTCCCGTATCTGCCTTTTCTGAATCAAGCTCTAACTTCCTGTACACACGTCGTATCGAAACGAAACTTACGCCATCGGACTCGTAGCGATACGCTGGTCCTGTGACCCAAGTTTGGTTCGATTCTGAGAACGTTGACGAAATCGCGTGTCGTGGGCCCCACAGGTCCCGTTCGACGAGCGATTTTGTGATCGGCTCATCAGAATCCAATTCTGGAAGTTCCGTTGGGTTCGTATCAGCATTCCTGACCTGTTGACACTAAGTTTGGTGAATTTGGAGATCTTTGACCCTGACACGTTTTTTGGTGCAAAGCGGGCCCACATGCGGACCCCGTTTTGACCCGAAATTGCCGTTTTTGCCCTTGTCTCCAAATTGGACTCAAGGACAGGTATTTCTAGCTATTTGATATCTTCTGAGCATGATGGTAATGTTTATTTCAGCATCCGGATATATTTCTGGAAATTTCCCCGAGACACAAAACGGTAATTGGATCCAAACATCAGGCAAGTACCTGCACTTCAAGTTTAATCTTTATATTATGATAATTAATTCCTTGTTCTACTAGTACCATTGATGATTATACTTAGTGTTGGATTTTGGGATTTTATGTCTTGCTTTTCGTGTCGGATGGGAGAATACTAGGAGGCATGTAGTTTACCCTTCCCCCTGTCGTGACTGCTAGTTGTTGGTACGCGACTGTACCCTCAGCCTTATACTTGTTATTCCTGACTGCTAGCCGCCTATGGCGTGCCTTATTAGCCTTATAAATCCCTACATGCCAACTATGTATTCTAAATAACACAAGTTCACACACATAGTTCTTGTCTTGTTGCAGTTCCTGTTGTCTTGTTGTAGTTTCCATTTTCCTGTCTCATTTATTCCTGTTTTACTCATATCCCTGTTTTACAGCATTTAACTCTTAGTTATTGTTATCACTTATTTATGCATATTCTCAACATGATACTTAGTCAGTTCTTTTCTACTTGTCATAAATATTTAGTTTAATTTTGTTGTGCATTGTGTACTTTGCTCCTTTCCTGACTGGATCCGTTGATATTAGGCGACGATGAAGATTATGCCCCCACCTATTATGGCTCCTATGAGGGAGCAGATGACACATTTGAGGAGCCGGTTCCCACCCAGGAGACTACTTCTGCGGAGTAGTTAGCAGTAGTTATTTATTTTTCCCTTTCATCTTAGTAATCGGGTTTGTCCCCGATTTAATTTCTGGTTCTGTAATAAACCATGGATCTATTCGTCACATTTGTTTTATTTATGAAATCTTAGCATTCCTTTCTTGTTATTATCTTTGCCTACTTATAATATTGTAAATGAGCTAGATTTTATTTAACTGTGGATATGACCTAGACAGCGTACTACCGCCGACACTGCGGCGTAGGCTGGACGTACCCACGTACTCGTGCCCGAATACCCGGGTGCGGGTCGTGACACATTTTTTATGGTGGCCCATACAGGTCTAGTATCCTTAAATAGTATAATATCCTAGGACAGGTATGGAATAAGATTGAGGATTCTAGGAAAAGCTCATTCACAGAATAGGATCTTTTATTTCAAATCTTGATATCATTCCTAGTCAATTTTCCTATCGCCCTTGATTTCCATGTAATCTATTCTAATCTTCCTATCCCTTCATCTTTCAGAATGGTTCAGACAAGGAATAATGTAGGAGGCACATCCGAACCAGCCGAGCAGACTGTGACTGAAACTCTTGCGCTCCCTCCGCCTCCAACTACTCCGACAGTTACTATGGATGGGGCACAGCTACTCGGAGTGTTCCAGGGACTCATAGAATCCCAGAAGGAACAGACTACCCTGCTACGCACTAGCCTTTCGGATGCTCTTCGCTCCCAGGAGGCACCACACAAGAGGCCAGGAAGTGCCAAGGACTTCAAGAACCTTAAACCCCTGGAATTCTATGGGACTGAAGGTATTCTCTATGCCGATGAATGGATAGAGAATATGGAGTGACTCCTGAAGACTGCTCGGGTCCCTGATGATCTTAAAGTGGAGTCTACAAGCCTGCAACTGTTCGACATAGCTCGGACTTGGTTTAGAGATGAACCTCAACTATCTGCTCCTGATCTCACTTAGGAGGACTTCAAGAGGCTGTTCAAGGAGAAATTCTATCCCGAAGTGGCTCGGGAAGCTCTCGAAAGTCAATTCGAGAGGCTGGAACAAGGTAACCTTTCTGTTGATGAGTACACTGCTGAATTTAGCAGACTGAGCCACTTTTGCAGAATACATGGTTCGTACCCCTGAGGATAGAGCCTGTAGATTCAAGAAGGGGTTGTCTCCTGATATTCGTCTTGCTGTCACCACTAGCCGAGCTCGAACGTACGAAGAAATCTTGAGCGTGGCACAAGGTGTTGAGAGAGATATGGGACATAGACTAAAGCGGGAAAGAGATACTGGAAGTATGGGACCCCACAAACGCCCATTCCAACCACAGCAGAAGGCCCCGCAACAAACCCAGCGTCCTCTCCCTCGAGCCACAGCACCCCAACACCAAACTCAAGGACAGAACCAACAAACTCCCACTTGTGGCTTTTGTCAAAAACAAGGCCACACTTGGCAAGTTTGTAGAAAGAGACTAGGTGCCTGTCTATATTTTGGATCAGCAACACATCAAATGAGGGACTGTCCTGCTGCTCAAGGACGCACAGCTGCACCAAAGTCTCCAGTTCAGGCCAGGCCCCCAGCAGCGCAGCAGAGAGGACCCCCACTTCTAACTCAACAACAACGCTTTGCTCAGCACCAACATCAGCAACAGAGGGGTGCACCTCAGCAAGGCCGTGCTTTTGCAATGACTCTGGAGGAAGCTGAAGCCACAGCAGATGTGATAACAGGTTCTGTACTTATAAATTCAATACCAGCCATTACTTTATTTGATTCTGGAGCTTCATATTCATTCATGTCAGTAGATTTCCTTATGAAGCATAGCTTAATCACTGAACCTCTTAGGAATTGTTATAAGATCATTACCGGTGGAGGAATTATCCCGGTTAGTGATGCATGTAACAATTATCCTATTACACTATGTGGGAGAGAATTATATGCTAGGCTACTCGTAATGCCAGTTCCCAGTTTCGACATTATTCTGGGTATGGATTGGTTGAGTCAACATCATGCCACTATAGATTGTCACAGAGGTAGTGTAATCTTCAGGCCCCCTGACAAGCCAGAATTTGAATTCACTAGAGGTTCTAGAGAATTGGGTAGTAGCAAAATTTACGGAGCCCTAGTACCAGAAGAATTGCCACTACCTATCATCTCTGAATATCTTGATGTCTTCCCTGAGGATCTCCCAGGATTACCCCCAGACCGATAAGTTAAATTCTCTATTGACTTAGTGCCAGGAGCAGCGCCAGTATCTCAAAATCCCTACAGAATCAACAAGAAAGAGATAATAGAACTAAATGAGCAGATAAAAGAGTTAGAAGACAAATGCTTCATTAGGTCTAGTGTCTCACCCTGGGGAGCTCCAGTATTATTTGTGCCAAAGAAGGATGGAACATCTCGAATGTGCATTGACTATAGGGCTCTGAATGCTTTAACAATCAAGAATAAGTATCCCCTACCAAGGATAGATGACTTATTTGATCAATTAAGTGGAGCTCGGGTATTTTCAAAGATTGACTTGAGGTCTGGCTACCACCAAGTAAGGGTGAGGAAGGAAGACATCCCTAAAATTGCTTTCAATACCCGAAACGGACACTACGAATTCTTAGTGATGCCGTTCGGGTTGACTAATGCACCAGCAGTATTTATGAATCTAATGAACAGAGTCTTCCAGCAATATCTAGACAAATTTGTAGTGGTCTTTATTGATGATATTTTGATCTATTCCAAGACTCCCGAAGAACATGAAGAACACTTGAGGCTAGCATTGGAGACTTTAAGGAAGGAAAAACTTTATAGAAAATTATCTAAATGTGCATTCTTCCTAGACAAAGTAGAATTCTTGGGACATGTTGTAACTGGAGATGGAATAGCAGTAGATCCTAAAAAGATAGCAGCAGTAGAATCATGGCCCACTCCAGACTCTGTAGCAGAAATTAGAAGTTTCCTGGGACTAGCTGGCTATTATCGGAAGTTTGTGAAGGACTTTGCTAGAATTGCTGAACCCATGACAAAATTAAAAAGGAAGGATGAAGAGTTCACGTGGACTGATGAATGTCAGCATGCTTTTGAAGAATTGAAGAAAAGGCTGACTACTGCCCCTATTCTGACCTTACCATCTGGAACCGGAGGATTCGCTATATATAGTGATGCTTCTGGAAAAGGTCTAGGTTGTGTATTGGAGCAGAATAAGAAGGTAATAGCATATGCTTCTAGACAGCTTCGACCTCATGAAAAGAACTATCCAACACATGACTTAGAATTGGCAGCTGTTATTTTTGCTCTTAAGCTATGGAAGCATTATCTTTATGGAGAAAGGGTGGAAATCTTTACAGATCACAAAAGTTTAAAGTATATTTTTACTCAAAAAGAACTGAACATGAGGCAAAGAAGGTGGCTGGAGTTACTGAAAGATTTTGACATCACCCTTCAATATCATCCTGGGAAGGCCAACGTAGTTGCTGATGCTCTAAGCAGATATCCCATGGCAATGTACTTGACAATGGACCGACACTTGCTCGAGGACTTGGAAAGTTTGGGTATTGAGGTAATTATTCCAGGAAGAGAAGGTCAAATGATAAATTTGAAGATTCAATCTACCTTAATGGATAAGATTAAGGAGACTCAGTTTCAAGACGAAGGCCTACGAAGCATTCGAGGTCAAGTGCAAGCTGGACTAGTGGAGGAATTCAAAATTCATGAAGATGGATCACTAAGACATGGAGATAGATTATGTGTACCTTAAGGAGATATAAGAGAAGAAATTATGCAAGAGGCGCACAGATCATAATACTCTATACATCCAGGAGCCAACAAAATGTACAAAGACCTGAGGACGCATGTTTGGTGGCATGGCATGAAAAGAGAAGTAGCCAAGTTCGTATCTCGTTGCTTAGTGTGCCAACAAGTCAAGGCAGAAAGACAAAGACCTGGGGGATTGCTTCAACCACTACCCATTCTGGAATGGAAGTGGGAACACATTACTATGGATTTTGTTTCTGGACTTCCAAGGACACCTAGTGGAAAGGATGCAATTTGGGTGATAGTGGATAGACTGACCAAGTCTGCACATTTTCTACCCTTCAAAGTAGGGCTACCTACGGAGAAGTTGGCAGATTTATATGTCCGACAGATTATCAAATTGCATGGGGTTCCAGTAAGTATTGTCTCCGACCAAGATTCAAGATTTACCTCTCACTTCTGGAAGAGCTTACAAGCTAGCTTAGGGACTCAACTCAAATTCAGCACAGCTTATTATCCCCAAACCGATGGACAATCTGAACGTACAATTCAGACACTTGAGGATATGCTCCGTACATGTGTTCTGGATTTTGGAGGATCGTAGGAAGATTATTTACTTCTTGTGGAGTTCTCTTATAATAACAGTTACCAAGCAAGTATTGAAATGACTCCATTTGAGGCTTTATATGGACGAAGATGTCGTACCCCGCTATCATAGGACGATGTAGGTGAAAGAGCCTTACTGGGACCAGAGATGGTGATCGATTCAACTGAGAAGGTGAAACAAATAAGGGAAAGACTTCGAGTGGCTCAAGACAGGCAACGACATTGGGCAAATAACCATCGAAGACCCTTGGAATTTGAGGTTGGAGAACTAGTATTCTTGAAGATTTCTCCGACACGTGGCACCATTAGGTTCGGAAGGAGTAAAAAACTCAGCCCAAGATTTATTGGACCATTTGGCATACATGAAAGAATCGGAGAAGTGGCATACCGTCTGGCATTGCCACCCTCTTTGGATGGGGTCCATAACGTCTTCCACGTGTCGCAGCTGAGAAAATACGTGTCAGATCCCAGTCACATTTTGGATCATTCAGAGCTCGAAGTGGGCCCAAGCTTGACTTACCAAGAGCAACCTATGGGGATACTGGACCGAACGGATAAAGTCCTAAGGAACCAAGTTATTCCCCTTGTTCGTGTAGCTTGGAAGCACCACTCTCCCGGCGAATCCACCTGCGAGCGAGAAGACGAGATTAGATAGCGCTACCCTTATCTTTTTGAACCCTGAGGTATATTTTAACTCTCGATCTTCCCTTCGTGCCATTGTTATTTTAAATTTCGAGGACGAAATTTTTATAAGTTGGGTAGATTGTAACCCCCTGAATTTACAAAAAAATATTAAACTTGGATTTTTCACATTTTTCTGAAATTTTCTGGGAATTTTCTGTAATTAAAATCAGGATTTTAAATTAGTAAATGATTTTAATTGATAATAAATAATATTAAAATATTATAAAAATAATATTTTTGGGTGTAAAATAAAAAACTGGACTTAGGATAATTTTTCTGGAATTTATTGGACCCCGGACCTATTTTAAAATACCTAAAAACTATTAATTAATTATTTATTTATTTATTTATTCATTTATTATCCATTTATTTAATTAATCTAAGCCCGGCCCACTGGGCCCGAACCGCGGCCCACCTGGCTAGGCCAGCCCGGCCCAACTGCCATCTGGGTCGGGTCGGGTCGGCCAGACCCGACCCGCGAGTCGCCCGACCCGCCTAACCCGGCCTTCCCACGACCCCGTCCCCCGCGTGGCCCTCGTCCTCCGCCGCATCCGGCGGCCAGCCCCCACGACCTTCCCTCGCCCCGCCTTCTCCGCCACGTCCTCCTCCCTCTCCGCCATTTCCGGCTGACTCACAGCCCCTCTTCGCCTATTTAAACCCGACCCTCCCCTCGGCTCCGGCCATTCCCCTCCGCTCCGCCGCTCACCGCCACCTCGCCCAGACCCTCCTCACCGTCGATGACCTCACCCCGCTGTTCCCCTCTCCTCCTCTTTCCTCCACCGCCTCCGGCGTCCAGCAGCAGCGGAGGCCAGCAGCAGCAGCAGCCAGCAGCTCCGGCCGCCGCCCGCCTCGAGCCGCCGCCACCGGCTAACTCCCCAGCTCCCCCCCGGCGAGCCGCCCCAGCCCCTCTCCGGCGCGCCTCCGGCCGGCCACCGCCGCAACTTCCAGAACCCTAACCCTAATTCCCAATTTCGTGTCGGCGTGTCGGACACGACACGGACACGAGAAAACCCGGTTTCTGAGCCCTGTTCAGGTACTCATATCTTTCTCCTCGCTGCTCTATTTTTAATTCCGTAAATTGCGTTGCGAAGCCTGTATGACCCTCTCGGTGCTCGGACAAACCGCTCGGGGCATCGCGTCCTGTGGTGATCGCACACCGCGATCCAAAAACAGGAAAAATATCGACCCGATTCACCCCGGAACTGGGTACGCCCCGCCAAACGGGACGACTTGGTCGCGCGCGGTCTTCACAAATACGTGCGCAACGTTGATACGGACGTGTGGGATTTCGCGAAAGTCGATTCGGGTGTGCGTGCACTCCGGGATCAACGCGTATCCGCGGACACCGTCCCGTATCTGCCTTTTCTGAATCAAGCCCTAACTTCCTGTACACACGTCGAATCAAAACGAAACTTGCGCCATCGGACTCGTAGCGATACGCTGGTACTGTGACCCAAGTTTGGTTCGATTCTGAGAACGTTGACAAAATCGCGTGTCGTGGGCCCCATAGGTCCCGCTCGACGAGCGATTTTGTGATCGGCTCATCGAAATCTAATTCTGGAAGTTTCGTTGGGTTCGTATCATCGTTCCTGACCTGTTGACACTAAGTTTGGTAAATTTTGAGACCTTTGATCCTGACACATTTTTTGGTGCAAAGCGGGCCCACATGCGGACCCCGTTTTGACCCAAAATTGTCGTTTTTGCCCTTGTCTCCAAATTGGACTCAAGGACAGGCATTTCTAGCTATTTGATATCTTCTGAGCATGATGGTAATGTTTATTTCAGTATCCGAACACATTTCTAGAAATTTCCCCGAGACACAAAACGGTAATTGGATCCAAACATCAGGCAAGTACCTGCACTTCAAGTTTAATCTTTATATTATGATAATTAATTCCTTGTTCTACTAGTACCATTGATGATTACACTTAGTGTTGGATTTTGGGATTTTATGTCTTGCATTTCGTGTCGGGTGGGAGAATACTAGGAGGCATGTAGTTTACCCTTCCCCCTGTCGTGACTGCTAGCTGTTGGTACGCGACTGTACCCTCAGCCTTATACTTGTTATTCCTGACTGCTAGCCGCCTATGGCTTGCCTTATTAGCCTTATAAACCCCTACATGCCAACTATGTATTCTAAATAACATAAGTTTACACACATAGTTCTTGTCTTGTTGCAGTTCTTGTTGTCTTGTTGTAGTTTCCATTTTTCTGTCTCATTTATTCCTGTTTTACTCATATCCCTGTTTTACAGCATTTAACTCTTAGTTATTGTTATCACTTATTTATGCATATTCTCAACATGATACTTAGTCAGTTCTTTTCTACTTGTCATAAATATTTAGTTTAATCTTGTTGTGCATTGTGTACTTTGCTCCTTTCCTGACTGGATCCGTTGATATTAGGCGATGATGAGGATTATGCCCCCACCTATTATGGCCCCTATGAGGGAGCAGATGACACATTTGAGGAGCCGGTTCCCACCCAGGAGACTACTTATGCGGAGTAGTTAGCAGTAGTTATTTATTTTTTCCTTTCATCTTAGTAATCGGGTTTGTCCCCGATTTAATTTCTGGTTCTGTAATAAACCATGGATCTGTTCGTCACATTTGTTTTATTTATGAAATCTTAGCATTCCTTTCCTGTTATTATCTTTGCCTACTTATAATATTGTGAATGAGCTAGATTTTATTTAACTGTGGATATGACCTAGACAGCGTACTACCGCCGACACTGCGGCGTAGGCTGGACGTACCCACGTACTCGTGCCCGAATACCCGGGTGCGGGTCGTGACACTTTGTGCAAGTAGACCCCGCTATGCTTCGAGTAGATCATTATATACTCTTAGTAGTGCACTGCTTCACGTGTTACACTACTCGCCTTATAGATTATGTTCCTTGATATGTCTCTGTGCGGTTTTACTGCTCGCGCTACCCCTTAGACCCGTGCTAATGTAAAGACTTATGTTCTAAGATAGACTATACAATGTGTTCCTCATGCTTATGCTTCCAACAAATGCATGTTTGCCTACTTCATGTGCTAACTAGTACTCTCTTATCTTGTTTCAATGCTAGTTATAGATTCATGCCATGGCCTGAAACAACACGAAACATGGTTCACTCACCTGAGGTAGTAAGACTATCAAAATAGTCATTCCGAGCCAAGAAATAGAAAACATGGAATAACTTCGGGACCGTTGGGTCGCCAAGGTAGTTCCCATACCGGGAGCTGCAAAGATGATAAGAAAACTTAAAAGTAAGATGCAAGTTAAGAATGACTAAAATGAACGACACTAAGAGAATGACACTAAAAGAATGGCTCGTGGAGTCCATAATAAAGAAAGATGCAAAAAACCAATGAGTCAGGAACGACCTGGGATGGCTTGTAGCAAGGCTAATTTCCTACGTCTACAACCATTGCCATTTACTTAGAAGAAGAAGATATCAAAAAGATAAATAAAGAACCAATAGAAAGAGACTCGCTTGGTCGCGGACGCTTGTGCACAAGCTTGATTTCCTACGGACGGGGCGCCGGGGCACCGGGACCGATCTGGCCTAGGGAGAAATCTGATAGTCACGCTAGTTGTAGCTAGCACGGATAAGTTCGGCCAGTCGCCGGAGCACCGGGACCACTATCTTATTGCAACTTTGTCCATAATGGCGTGTAGGCCAGCGACCCGTTCATATAGATTTAGTCAGGCTCGGTTGCGGCAATCCGCGTGCGAGTCATTACTTGGCGTTTATAAAATCTGAGTTGAGTAACCTGAGAAAAGAACAAGTAATCTGTGTAGCCTATTTTTTGCACTCATTTGAATAACCTGAGTAACACGCCTGAATCTGAGTAACAATGTAACTTGTGTTTCACAATTGCAGCAAACTCATGTGCCTGTTTTAGAATCACACTCGTAGTATACATGTGTTCGCTATGCGTTTATTTGGATTTTATTATGTATATACTCGTACTTGGTTTAACTTGGTTGCCTTGGAAATGGAAGGGAGAATGATAAGTTGGTAAGTCTCGCCGTGTTACTTATATATCGTACGGTGCACTGCCACATGATTTAGGCTTTTCATTATGCCATAAAACTAATCCTAAGAAAAGACTAAAAAGATAACTTAATAGATGGTGCATATAACCTATATAATGTGTTTGGATTTGTCGAGCGGGCGAGAACCCTCCCCACCAGTGCATTCATGTACCGATAACTCACCAGATTGCTTGTAGGGTACGAGAGAACCTCGTTTGATGCTGAGACCCCCTTTGTGCGTGCTAAGGCGTGGAGTTTGTCTTGCCCCGATCTCCCGCAGGCAAATCGGCCGTTCTCTCTAGGCGAGAATCACCGTGCCAGCGCTCCCGCGGAACGATCGCTTTGACCCATCTGGGCGTGATATCGTACGAGTGTGAGCCACGCCTGTGCAAGGTCGTGGTCCATTGGCTGGCAGTAAGAGTTCTAAGCCACAGAGTCGCACAGATTGTCCGAGTGCAGCGAAGTCATAAACGGATAGGCGATTTGGTAACAGGTTCACTGAGTCGACAATATAGTGGAAGCATTAAATAACACAAGTTAAAGTAAAGCAAGCTCTTTATTGATATAAACACGTGTTACAGGCGGCGCATGGCCGAGGTTACAAGTCGCTCAAGCCTCTCTCTATGAAACAGTAAAAGTGTGCCAAGTGGCTACAATTGTGGAATGATTGTACAGGCGATGTTCAGGCAAGTTCCAATATTATGTCTTGTATATGTGCTTCAGTTCCGGATGCATCGTTGCTTCGGAGTGATCTCCACACCTTAGCACGCACGAAAGAGGCATCCGCACCGAACGAGGTTCTCCCGCACCCTGCATACAAACTGGTGGATTATCAGTACATTGAATGCACTGGTGGGGAGGCTACTCGCCCGTTCGACAAATCCAAACACGTAGTACAGGTTCCGTGCACAACTATTAAGTTGTCTTTCTAGTTGCCTTAGGATCAGTTTATGCAAACATTGAATAGCCTAACTCGTGTGGCAGTGCGCCGTGCGACATGAGAGAAAACACGGCAAGACTTACTATTTGGCCTTCCCTGTCCAAGGCAAACATTGTTAATTCAAGCATGGGCAAGTATAAACATTCAGGGGCATTCATAATGAAAACCAAGTTATAACATATGCAACACGAGAGTCGTTATATCAAGATCGTTCAGGTGTTCAGTTGATTTCAATACGATGCAGTGACTCGCACACGGATAGCCGCTAAGCGAGGATGACTTATCTATATGAACGTTTGTCGCTGGCATAGCGATAAAGGACCGTTTATAGTCGATGAACGAGGATGGTATGCAACGAAGCACGTGAGGTGCTACACACCATCCCGTCTGTATAGACTATCGTGAAGTTCCATCCGGATCGGAACGGTCCCAGTGCCCCGATGACCGCCCGTGGAACAAGATCCGAAGATCACCTTTTTCAAGTTGTCCACGATATGCAGGTCAGGGTCTTTCTAAATCCATAACTTGATATGATAATCCATGATTCGTGATCTGAAACGAGCGTTTGCTCCAAGAGCTGAGATTCGTGGATTCGTTAACATGATTCTCGTTCAGAGGTATACTTGATGGGATTATCATTCAGTTGCAACGTGACATGATTATTGTTCAATATTTATTTGCCCTGATGCGTGCCCCTGGTTCGCGGATTGCCTTGGCGACCCAACGGTCCCGGATACTTGCAGGTTCATTCAGGCACGGAACGACTATATAGTAGTCTCCCGGGGTTTGGATGAAAACAAGGCAACACACAAGCATGCATTTATATAAACATAAACATTCACGTTAGCTCGGGCCCGAAGGTAAGCCGAGAAGTGAGATCGTTAGGGGACTTCCCGAGCAACATGTTCTAGGGTAGTATGATAGGGTCTGAACATATATAAAAGTAATATTTTATTTCCATGTTCTAGCATGAGCAACATAAGTTGGGATTATTCCCTTAGCTAGGTGCGTTAGATTCTTATTAGCATGCAAGGGTGATTTACCTAGCGACTAGCATGTATCATTCCATATTTTATGTGTGCTGGCTAAGCAAAGACAAGTTCACCGTAGCCACCCACCTTAGCGATGATTCGCCTCGGTAGAGCGATACGTCAAGCGAGCCTCTGAGAGCCTAAGCCGGATTCCTGTAGGGACAAGTCTGAATATCCTTTTCTTCTCGTTTGAGGCAAAACGGGTCGGGACAGTTGTACTTTTGCCGTTTGAATCGGCAGTCTGCTTGAACGGAACGGGGTATTACATCCTACCCAACTCGGAAAAAGTCTCGTCCTCGAGACTTACTGAGGACAAGCAGTACGTTTCAATCAATTTTGATTTAATGATACAAGGCTGAGGCAAACCTATACAAGTCGTTGTACTTGTTTATTTGGATATTCACTTGCACAAGCGTCGAGATTGACATATCGCTTAGTCTGGATCGTGAGCACTTTCGAAGTGCACTTCTAGCATGAGCACGTCAACCAGCTTAGTGATAGCGAAGTCTTAGCACTCGAGTTTCATCTTTTCTTAAGTCTTGGATCGTGCACAAGTTCAAGGCGTCCCTCAAACATATGCATTCGACCAAACTTAGAGTTAGTGAAATCGGACAAGCTCCTGCGATACTCTCAAGGGTTCGTACATGTTGGCACAAAGGCCACTCGCAGCACAATATTATGCAAGCAATCATATCATTTAAAATGTATTTTGAAAGTATTTAGACTTATTATTAGAACATCCCATCGAGGCATTGAGAGAGAGCGTGCACATAACCCACGAACGAGCTTTCGAAATAGAGATATCGAAATAAAATCCAAAGACGTAGAAGCCAGGCTCTGATACCAACATGTAACATCCCGATCTCCCGCAGACAAATCGGCCGTTCCCGCTAGGCGAGAATCACCGCGCCAACGCTCCCGTGGAACGATCGCTTTGACCCATCCGGGCGTGATGCCGCACGAGCGTGAGCTACGCCCGTGCAAGGCCGTGGTCCATTGGCTGGCGGTAAGAGTTCTAAGCCACAGAGTCGCACAGATTGTCCGAGTGCAGCAGAGTCATAAACGCATAGGCAATTTGGTAACAGGTTCACTGAGTCGACAATATAGCGGAAGCATTGAATAACACAAGTTGAAGTAAAGCAAGCTCTTTATTGATATAAACACGTGTTACAGGCGGCGCATGGCCGAGATTACAAGTTGCCCAAGCCTCTCTCTCTGAAACAGTAAAAGCGTGCCAAGTGGCTACAATTGTGGAATGATTGTACAGGCGATGTTCAGGCAAGTACCAACATTATGTCTTGTATATGTGCTTCAGTTCTGGACGCACCGTTGCTTCGGAGTGATCTCCACACCTTAGCACGCACGAAGGAGGCATCCGCACCGAACGAGGTTCTCCTGTCGCGCCCCAGTCCCAAAATACGTAGGACCAGGAATACGTGACACGCCAGCTACGCATTCGACCAGACTCTGGTCTGACTCGAATACGTATAAGCTGTAATATAAAAGGGCACTATCTAGATATCCCATAAATGTAAACCTCTATGTCTCAATCCATAATGTACAACAGTATACAAGAAAGAGCTATATGTGCTAGAGTCGGCCGCAATAACACACTAACTCGAATAGACTCGAGAAGAAGTATGAGTCTATAAAAACTAGGCTACACCAGCAGATGAAATAAACAATGTAAAATAACCATAATGCCGGTAGATATAATATGAGTACCTGGTACCATGCCCGCAAGACCTGCAACTCCAACAGCAACTCCAAATGCTCCGTAATCATCTATACTGCAAAACTGGCAGGGAACCAGGTCCTCAGAGGGACGTAACAAGGTACAAAAATATAACATGCCAAGTAAACAGAAAGTACAAGTGCAACAATAGGGTACTCTATCATAACCAAACAAGTGTGACACAATTTAAAGACAACGTTCGACGCGTGGGCTTTCTAAAATAAAACCGTATCTCCGAACACAGAGACACACGGGGCGTACCGTAGCTCCTAGCACAGAGACACACGGGTGATACCACTATACTATAATACAGGATCACTACATATATATATATAAGCGCGTGCAGAGTAGCCCAAACGTCTAGTAATTGTTTTTCCCTTCCCAAGTGGTCAACGATTGTGCGTTGAACTTGACCCTCTAACTACAGTCTCGACTCACAAATATAACTCAACGGACGCGACCCTAAGGTCGTCCCAGTCTCTGGTCATGATGTCGGTATCAGGATACAGGAATCTGGCACGATCACAGTGTATGAGTGTGTCCTGGGGTGTCGATAAACTCAGGTTCGCATATCGAGATACTACGAATCATCCAACAATCTTCCTAAGACGTTACGACGTACGTCTTCTCCCGGTTGTGAACGGACGCGAAGTACCAAACGTCAGCAATAAATATGTGCACAATGTACATAACAAAACAATAAATATCTATAACAGAATTACAGGGTGGCAAGGTACACTTGCCTGCGTGCGGCTGCTGATGACGGGGATCTGGTACCGCGTCCAAGTCCTCAGGTCCCGCAGTACCTAGAGATGAGATACAAACCAGAATGAATAATCTATTATATGTCAAGCAGGGATGTGACACACATCTACACCTAAACTCAAACTCAGCTATGACTCACAGGGACAAGACACTAGGGGGTTGACCACAGTTGACTATCGGTACGATAGTCCAATCAACTAGTCATCGGTACATCCTCCTCGATTTAATTCTCCGTAAATAAACTAATATTTTTCCACCATGTACGATACATCCTGTTTAGTTGCTCAAAGGTCAAAACCCTATTCCCCTCGAGTACAAATCTTAATTAAATCATGATAACTTATGTAGAAACCAACCCTATTCTACAATCCACCTATCATAATTTCATCTCCTCAACATAACACAAGTCGAATCCCCAAGTCCTTGATCACCCTATCCAATTATCGTAATTATATTCTCACAAGTTGTAATCACCCTAATTCCAATCTAATTACAATATCCGAATCCAACTTTATAAAACACAAGATACATGAACACTACAATACATATACCCTACAACATGTCAACCTCCTTAAACCCAACCTCAAGTTATTTAAAATCCATAGGCACATTAATCTTCATTAGCCTTAGCCAACATAAACCTTAATCCCATAGTTAACATATAATTATTTATGCTACACTATCCATATATATCAACATGATATAAACACATCCCTAGTTCATATACACGCGACCATATATCATCCTATTTAAATAGATAATAAATTCTGGAATTAAAAACAAGAGAGGGGGTGAGTCAACCTCGCCGATGTCGACGGAGTACGACCGGTGGGGGTGGCCGCGGGGTCTGCTGGCCGGACGGGACTGTGCAGTGGTGGTTCTGCACAGTGGAGCTGTTGCGCTATGGAGTCGCTGTCCGGCCGACGTGGAGCTCTCAGCCGGACGGGGAAGCACTGAAGCTGGAGTGGGCGGTCGGCCGGAAGTGGACTACACAGTGGGTGGCGGGGGGTCGGTCCTCAGTCCGGTCAGTGGGCTGTGCTCAGGCCGCGCGGGAGAAGATGCACCGCCGGTCGGCTGCTGTGGAGCCGCCGCGGGGTTCGACGGGCTGTAGCCGGAGCGGGCTGCTGCTCAGGTCACGCGGGAGGGTCGGCTGGCCGGACGGGGGTGGATGCACCGGAGTCGGGTGAACCACAGTGAGGAGGGAAAATAAAGGAAGAAGAAGGAGAATAATGGAGAGAGGAGAAGCTTTTGCATAGTGAGTTTATGGAGGAGTGAGAAGAGAGAGAGAGAGGTTTTCTTTTTAGTTTCCCTTGGGATTAGGGCCGGTTGGAGTTTGTGAGGGTGGATGAGGTGATGTTTTATAGGGGATTGTGAATGGATGGAGGGTGGAGATGCTCCTATTCAAAATGGAGGGATAGAATTTGTCATGAAGAAAATGATTTCTTCATGAAGAGTGGTGAATGGATGGGTGAAATTAGGACCCAATCTTATGACATCTCCATTTGGTTTGGCCAATGGGGTGAGGGCACCTAAAATTACTAAATTGTAATTTAGCCCCTTAAATTCGGGAAATTGTACGAACACATAAAATGACGCTAAAATTGTGGAGAAAATCGCGGGTGATGGTTTGCATGGCGAGGGAGTGTTGGGGGTTTGGCACGGGTTTAATTTTATGGCCATCCGGATTAATTAAGGATTAAAATAGGATTAGGTAAAATTGGTATCCCCGATTTAAATAGAATTAAAGTGTCTCGCACTTTAAATTAAATGGGGGCACTTGGGATCAAAATCCGAAAATGACGCAAAGGTCAAAAATGGTGGGGGCTTGGAGTCAGTCTTGGACCCTTTAGTTGGTCCAACTCAACGGGTTAAGTTGGTATCTCAAAATTAAGGATAACGACACAGGTGTCCGACACAGAAATTGAATATGGATTACGGTTTCGGAAAATTATGCAATTAATTTAGAGTACAACGAAAACTGATTTTAAGTGACGAAAAAGTCCAGTGCCTAATTTGGCGAGTCAAGTCAGAAGTACAATAATTGAATAGAATTTATGGGCTGATATTGGGCTCCGAATAATTTAGCAATGATAGGGCGCGCCAAGGGTTTTAATTAAATGAATTAAAATAACCGACAGACTCAACTCTACTCTAAACCTCAACATCTGCTGCTAAAACCAATTTTTTCAAATCTAACCTGACTATCTATAGAATAAATCGAGGGGGTTTACATCTCCCGCACCCTGCATATAAACTGGTGGATTATCAGTACATTGAATGCACTGGTGGGGAGGCTACTCGCCCGCTCGACAAATCCAAACACGTAGTACAGGTTTCGTGCACAACTATTAAGTTGTCTTTCTAGTTGCCTTAGGATCAGTTTATGCAAACATTGAATAGCCTAACTCCTGTGGCAGTGCGCCGTGCGACATGAGAGAAAATACGGCGAGACTTACTATTTGGCCTTCCCTGTCCAAGGCAAACATTGTTAATTCAAGCACAGACAAGTATAAACATTCAGGGGCATTCATAATAAAAACCAAGTTATAACATATGCAACACGAGAGTCGTTATATCAAGATCGTTCAGGTGTTCAGTTGATTTCAATGCGATGCAGTGACTCGCACGCGGATAGCCGCTAAGCGAGGATGACTTATCTATATGAATGTTTGTCGCTGGCATAGCCATAAAGGACCGTTTATAGTCGATGAACGAGGATGGTATGCAACAAAGCACGTGAGACGCTACACACCATCCTGTCTGCACGTAAGACTATCGTGAAGTTCCATCCGGATCGGAACGGTCCCAGTGCCCCAGTGACCGCCCGTGGAACAAGATCCGAAGATCACCTTTTTCAAGTTGTCCGCGACATGCAGGTCAGGGTCTTTCCAAATCCATAACTTGATATGATAATCCATGATTTGTGATCTGAAACGAGCGTTTGCTCCAAGAGCTGAGATTCATGGATTCGTTAACATGATTCTCGTTCAGAGGTATACTTGATGGGATTATCATTCAGTTACAACGTGACATGATTCTTGTTCAATATTCATTTGCCCTGATGCGTGCCCCTAGTTCAGGGATTGCCTTGGCGACCCAACGGTCCCAGATACTTGCAGGTTCATTCAGGCACGGAACGACTACGTAGTAGTCTCCTGGGGTTTGGATGAAAACAAGGCAACACACAAGCAGACAAGCATGTATTTATATAAACATAAACATTCACGTTAGCTCGGGCCCGAAGGTAAGCCGAGAAGTGAGATCGTTAGGGGACTTCCCGAGCAACACGTGTAGGGTAGCATGATAGGGTCTGAACATATATAAAAGTAATATTTCATTTCCATGTTCTAGCATGAGCAACACAAGTTGAGATTATTCCCTTAGCTAGGTGCGTTGGATTCTTATTAGCATGCAGGGGTGATTCACCTAGCGACTAGCATGTTATAACACCCCGTTCCGTTCCAGCGGACTGCCGACTCAAACAACAAAAGTGTAATTGTCCCGACCCGCTTTGCCTCAACGAGAAGCAAATAATATCCAGCCTTGTTCCTATAGGAATCCGGCTTAGGCTTTCAGAGGCTCGCTTGACGTATCGCTCTACCGAGGCGAATCATCGCTAAGGTGGGTGGCTACGGTGAACTTGTCTTTGCTTAGCCAGCACACATAAAATCTGGAACAATACATGCTAGTGCTAGGTGAATCACCCCCTGCATGCTAATATGAATCCAACGCACCTAGCTAAGGGAATAATTTTAACTTGTATTTCTTATGCTAGAACATGAAAAATGAAACATTGCTTATATACATGTTCAGACCCTTTGCATGCTACCTTGCACACTGTTCACTTGTTCACACTGTACGACCCTAGAACGTGTCACTCGGGAAGTCCGCTAACGATCTCGCTCCTCGGCTTACCTTCGGGCCTGAGCTAACGTGAATGTTTGTATTTATACAGATGCATGCTTGTCTGCTTGTACGTTGCCTTGACTCAATACTTGTGACATAAGTCATGCCAACACCCTGTTATACATGATATTGTTCAGAAAGACTATGAGAATGGAAATCAGGCAATGCCTCTTGTCTTGTACTATTGTTGTCTCATCAGACAATGCCTCTTGTCTTGTACTATTGTTGCCTCATCAGCAATACCTCTTGTCTTGTACTCTTGTCTTGTACTCTTGTTGCCCCAACCATGTAAATTGATAACTTAACCAAGACACCGTTCGATCACGGACAACCAGTGCACAGGGTCACGGTCTCGCGGGCGATGCTGGGGCACTGGCATCGATCCGGTCCGGGCGAGACCTATTGTATTAGTCTCTTGTTCGGCGGAATGGCTTGCAGCACCTCTTGTACTTTCGTTGCATACCATTCTCATTAAGACTATATCGTCCACTATGGCATATGCCAGTGATCGCCTTGTATTTAACTTGTTGCATGCTTGCTGGTAAAAATGAAAGATAACAAGTCATCCTCGCTTAGCGGCTATCCGAGTGCGAGGTATTGCATCACATCAATGAACAAACTGAACACCTGAACGATTATGTTATAATGACTCTCGTGTTTGCATATGCTATGCTCCTGAATGTTTATACTTGCCCGTGCTCGAATTAACAATGTTTGCCTTGGACAGGGAAGGCCAAATGGTAACTCTCGTCGTGTTTCTCTCATATCGCACGGCGCACTGCCACACGAGTTAGGCTACTCAAATCTTGCATAAAACTGATCCTAAGGCAACTAGAAAGACAACTTAATAGTTGGTACACGGAACTTATATTATGTGTTTGGATTTGTCGAGTGGGCGAGTAGCTTCCCCACCAGTGCATTCAATGTACTGATAATCCACCAGTTTGTATGCAGGGTGCGGGAGAACCTCGTTCGGTACGGATGCCTCCTTCGTATGTGCTAAGGTATGAATATCACTCCGAAGCAGCGGTGCTTCCGGAACTGAAGCTCATATACAAGACATAATGTTGTGAACATCGCCTGAACATCGCCTGTACAATCATTCCATAATTGTAGCCACTTGGCACGCTTTTACTATTTCAGAGAGAGAGGCTTGAGCGACTTGTAATCTCGGCTATACGCCACCTGTAACACATGTTTATATCAATAAAGAGTTGCTTTACTTCAACTTGTGTTATTCAATGCTTTCGCTATATTGTCAACTCAGTGAACTTGTTACCGATCGCCTATGCGTTCATGACTCCGCTGCACTCGGACAATCTGTGCGACTCAGTGGCTTAGAACACTTACCACCAGCCAATGAACCACGGCCTTGCACGGGCGTGGCTCACGCTCATGCGGCATCACGCCCGGATGGGTCAAAGCTATTGTTCCGCGGGAGCGCTGACGCGGTGATTCTCGCCTAGAGGGAACGGCCGATTTGCCTGCGGGAGATCGGGGCGTGACACATGTATTATTCCAGATTTTATGTGTGCTGGCTAAGCAAAGACAAGTTCACCGTAGCCACCCACCTTAGCGATTATTCGTCTTGGTAGAGCGATACGTCAAGCGAGCCTCTGAGAGCCTAAGCCGAATTCCTGTAGGGACAAATCTGGATATCCTTTGCTTCTTGTTTGAGGCAAAGCGGGTCGTGACAGTTGCACTTTTGCCATTTGAATCGGCAGTCCACTTGAACGGAATGGGGTGTTACAGAGTTCACTTTGAAGCCTTGGAGCATTACGTCCGGAGCTGAAGCACATATACAAGACATAATATTGAAATATCGCCTATGTATCATTCCACAAATGTAGCTACTTGATACACTTTTAATGTTTCGAGAGAGAGGGCTTGAGCGACTTGTAATTTTGGCCTAGCGCCGCTTGTAACACTTGTTCAATATCAATAAAGAGCTTGTTTTACTTCCATACTTGTGTTATTAACTGCTTTCGTTATTGACGACTATGTGAACTTGTTACCAATCGCCTGTTCATTCTTATTCCACTGTGTTTGGACTATCTGTGAAACTTTGTGGCTTAGTCATTTTGCCGCATGTTCGGATCATGGCCTTGCACGGGCGCAGCTTCAGCTCGTGCGGCATCACGTCCATATGGGAAAGATCGTCCCGCGGGAGCGCTGGCGAGGTAATTCGCGCCTAGCGGGGACGACCGATTATCTGCGGGAGATCGAGGCGTGAAAATCTATATTCTATTTATTTAGGAACAATAGCAGTGATCTAGTGGACTATGCATCTCATTTATAAGGAACACCATCATATTCACGTAAAATATATAGACTTCTATAACAGTTTCGATAAGGAACATATATTATCACTTGTACAGTGGTTCTTACCCTTCGTCGAATGGTTATCCCTGCAACATACATACAAGTTAGCAACAATTTTTATAAACATAAAGGTTCCATTCCTTGTTCGTCTCTGCATCAAACAGTTAGGTATGCAAGAAGGCTAAAGTCCTAGCATGCGACCTAACTATATGATGGTCCCCGAGTGTTGGATGTCACGACCCAATTCCGTAGAATCAATTGAGGCGTCCCCCGAATCGTGACCACCGTGCGGGCCTGGGGTTGCGCCTGCACAAGGCTTTAATGATTTGCATAACAAGCACATATTCAGAGTACGCAGATAAATTGAAACACAGATTTAAACATGGAAAAGTTTTCTTTATTGATAATGAACATCTATTACAAACTCCTGAACGAGTCAGCTAATATGCCGAACGGCTTACAAAAGAGATGACTCAAAATGAGATAGCAGTCATGTACATTACATCCCTTTATAAACTCAAAATAATAAAGACCTCCAGGCTGGAGGATAGCTTTGCCACGGAGCTGCATTTGTGTATGAAGAGTTGCAAGCTTCGGTCTTCAAAAGGCTTCAAGGACGCGGTGAAGGTGCGCTAACAGCTGGACTGGATCGGGTAGACGACTTCGACTCCTCGCTCGGTTCGCCTTGGTGCGGAGAACCTGTTTCAACGAGGGTCAGCATATCGAAACATGCTGGTGAAGGCGAGCTAGCCTGACTATACCAATCAACACGTTATTTTAATGAAGCATGCATATTTGTGGGTTTCTATCTTGCCTTAGTTCATTTACAAGTAAGCAGCATATAGAATTTACTGAAATGAACGTGCCACCGCTCGGTGGATTTTACCTGACCGTCTGAATGACCTGCACAATACTTACCATGCCTTCCCTGCCACGAAGACACAAGTTAGTTTGAAACAGGTTTAAATATACAATTTAGATCACTGGCATGATGCCACAAAGGGACGAGTTATAGTCACGGGATAGAAAACGATATGCGACGCAGGTTGCGAGCCCCGCCACATGCCGTTTACTTCATCAATTCCAATTGACTAATCCATATGTTCCGTCCGGATCGGATCGGTCCCAGCGCCCTGGCGACCGTCCGCGAAACCTCCAAAACCTTGTGCACAAGTTGTCCGTGATCAAAACGTTCGTTAAGTTTTCCATCAATCCATGCACGTTTCAAGTTAAATTCTAGCACGATACAAGTTCCATACACAATAGTCTTTGCATAGTCTATAATATCCATCTATGGCAAAGAAAAGTGTGTTCCATATGCATAATAATATTCATAGAAGATATGCATTCTAACTAAACTTGAAGCATATAATGAATATTCCAAACGAACAAGCATGCATACAAGTAATCGTTCACAAGTTTGATTGACAAGCAGTATTACCAAGTCTATTCTCTTTTATCTTGGTATCTTTTATTATTACTTGGTATCGTTTGATCGGGGCAACAAGAATTCAAGAGTTTTGGTGTGAAGCTTGGGAGCAGGGCTAGCTAATCGGGATGATAGCCACTCACTTGGATTGTTGGAAGGGAGAAGGAAAGAGGTGCTTCACGACTCCGCTCGCAAGCCGCCTACTGCTCGTTCACCTGCACACGAACAGCTCGATTAATACTTCTTCCCCTTTTTCCAATCTCGGAATAGAAGTGCAAATCAATGAACGAAAATAATGAAAACCATCGAAACCGTTCAAGGAAAATAAGTAAATCCCAAAACCAACTCAAAGCACGAAAGCAACAAGCGACATCAAAAATCGAGGCAATAAAAGATAGCAGCGGAGAGGTCCCTCCTGACTCTGCCGCTAAGTCGATCCTTGGGGCGCAGTCCACTGAATATGGGAATCGATTCCGAAGAAACAAATCCATAACGAGGACGAGTTATTGTTTCAATCTATCCCGATCGAACGATACCGTCTTGTGTTTCTTAGCCGCGCTCTCCGCACCGGGAGAACGGGGCGCTACATTGGATCCCCCGGATTAACAGTTGGAACGTACAAGCCTATCTTACTAATGACACATATCGGCTAATAGCTGCTGAGATACATGGTTGCTCTGCACTAAAATACGCTCAAAATAGCAACCGTGACTAATGGTTTCACACTACACTAATAACCACACCCCCTAATTGCGAGGACTACAAGCCTCATGGTGTTCGATTATCTCTCCAAGGACGGACGATCCCTAGTGCCCCAGGAACCGCCCGAGAGACCAGAACCTTGTGCACAAGTTGTCAGACCAATTCATAAATACAATTCTACCAGATAAAGACTATATGATGCACATATTCAGAAACAAGCAGAGTTTTCAATCAAGCGATAGAGCCAATAGCTTATCAATCTCTTCTATTCAATCAAGTGATATGTTCAATCTTCTTTTCTTTTCAATCGATCGATAGGTTCAATAGCACATAATACAAGTTATTCATACAATTCTATCTTTTTTCAACGCGATCAATGAAACATATTCAAGCCGTTTTCTATTAGCAAAAATGGTTTTCAGTTCTCTATCTCTTTTAACTAAGCATATAATTCTATTCTATCTTTTAACATACAAGGTACTAACATGTTCAAGCGATCTTTTACTCTTCTTATTAGCATGACACTAGTTCGTTCGATAGCAGTGTCTATGTGTATTTAGCATGCAATATTCATTTCTTTACTTATCATAGCACGATTTCGTTCATTAGACACGAAATACAAGTTCTCTAATTAAGCATGCAGGGCCAGTTTCTATCATTCATCTTATGAACTAGTCTTTTTAACAACAAGCATTATAAACCCTAGATTCTAATTAGGCGTGAAAGAATCAGATAATGAAGTTCTACCTATTCACTAAGATCAGTCGTCTTCTAGTTCAACAATGAGCTCTTCAGGAATGTTTCCTTTTTGAGTCAGCAAACCGATATCTCTTGTACATAGTGTCAATGCGGAGCGGGACAATACAGCTTGGCCCTTGTAGAAAAAAATGCTAGCCGATCGAGATGTCTAAGAAGTACTTCAGCATTCTGCTTGAGTTCACTCCTTTGCCGGTCTATATATAGTCCTAAACTTACGAGAGAGATGCTTGAAATAAGGCCAGGAGAAGCATGTACTGAGCTCATAGTGAACTTCATCCTCCAACTCCATAACACACCGGACGAGCGAGAGTGTCGATGTGAACAATTCGATCGAAAGATGGGTTGTTGCGGATGGTCAAGGGGCCGGGTGTCGCCAAAGATGACATGCAAAACATTGGTTGAGCAGGAGACGGACAACAATACTGCCCCGTTCCTGCAGGTGAGGTTCGAGGAGATGATGGACTACTACTCGTCAATGTTCGATTCGATTGATGTGACGCTGCCGAGGGATAGTAAGGAGAGGATCGGTGCATGTGGAGAAGCATTGCTTCGCTAAGGACGTTGTGAACCTAGTCGCTTGCATGCACGAACTCTTGGGGAAGTACTGGAGGTCGAGGCTGACGATGGCCGGGTTCAAGCCGTATCCTCTTATTTCGTACCTGAACTCCATGATCAGAAAATTATTTTTTTTTCCAGAAATTTTCATTCTAGGTGATATATTTTGATAATATGAACACTGAAGTAAATATCTTAACATTTAAAATTAAAGAACGTTTACATACTCTAATTAGTTTATATGAAGAAAAAACATTGTCAAACCAACCCGTACAACCGCTCCAGGTAGTAGTAGCTCTGGTTTAATTTCTAAGTTATTATATGCTAAGAATATACTACAAAGGAAGAAATAAGACCAATGTCATGTGTTGAAACTCCTTTAATGAAGATAATGAGGATTATGAATCATAATTTTCAATTTTAGAATGGTGAATAAGACACGAAAAAATATACCATATACTTTCTTCTTCTACATGTAATCTTCTAATGGCCCCAGTGTCCATAATAACATCAAAATCTTATTTTATTGCAGGTTCAAGAATGCTAAGCAATAAGGGAAGCATAATGCTACTGGATATTTTGGAACTCCACATTTGCGCTCATAATTGGGTTCGTACAAAAAAACGGACAAAACTTAATTAAGAGATGAATGTGCTGATAGTAATGAACTGGACTTTCAATCTCTTACTGTGGACGGTCCTATTGGAGCTGAGCAATGAAGCGATAAAAGAAATTCAAAAAAAAAACTGACCATGAAGAACGAAGGCTTGGAGATCAAATTATAAATAAAATATGTACTTTCATTTTTTCAGCTCTAAAAAAAACCAGAAATGTCATATTAAATTTGTGAAATAAGTTAAATTAGTAAACAAATTTTTTTTCATTTTCATTTTTTGTTTTACAAGTCCAAATTTTTTTAAGTTCAAATACCATTTTTTGGGTCCATTTTCTAAGCCTTTTTTTTTCATTGGACAACCCGAAACCGGTCCGCAAAACTTCGGCCCGCAAATGTCTGACTTTTGGACCGGACTGAATTTGGATTTTGGTTTATTTTGATCCGGCCGGGGGGCCCGGTAGACACCCTGAGGCTTTGGTGAGCTGTGTCTGGGATTAGGTGGAAGAAAAGGGTAGCCGACAAAAGAGGGAACAAAATTCCCACGTAGGTCCAAAAGAAACCAAATCGAGTACTAGTGTAATAAAGCAAAAGAAACAAAAAAATAAAAAAAAAATACAGTAAGTAGAATAGAGCCACCTTCGCTCACACACACACACTAATTAATTCACTCTCCAACCCACCACCACCACCACCACCACCACCTTTCCCTTCTCTCTCTCTCTCTCTCTCTCTCAACTGAGAGCTTCTTCTCCTCCTATTACTTCTTCTTCTTCTTCAGAAGAGCTTCTCGAGCGTCAGAATTAGTTTTACCACAAAGGGAAAAAATGGAAAAGCGTGGCTGCAAATTGCGTATCCTTTCTTATTATTTTATTTGCTTACTAGTAATTGCTGCATTTCCCACCCAAATTTACTTTACTTGCTTTCTTACTTCAGTTCTTTTTTTAATTCTCTGGGGTGCTGCATTGGGGGAGCCTAGCCACTGGCACTAGATCTCTTCTTGATTTCTACCATTTTCTAAACTTGTCTCTTTGGTGGATCTTACTATAAATTTTCTTCTTCTTCTTCTTCTTCTTCTTCTTCTTCTAGTGATATTGATTTCGTTTTATTAGTTAGTGCTGTTGCCTTTTAATTAATTTTCTGTAATTCTAACTAAGCTTGCTAGCTTTTGGTAAGCTGAATATTATATAACCGAAAATTCTATATTTTTGGGACTCAAAATTTTTATAATTATTTTTTTTTTTTTGAAAAATTATATTTATATGTTTGGTGAATATATAAATATTCCAAAAAAGAAAAGAAGAAAAACTATTTTTCTTAAAAAGGATAAAAAAAATGAAAAAATGGAAAAAACACAAAATAAAACCAGAAATTGTTCTTTTAAAAATAGGAAAAAGATAAAAAAACTGAAAAAAAAGAAGTAAAAAAGATAAAAGAAAGTGAAAAAACCAAAAATATTCTAAAAAAGGAAAAAAGTAAAAAAAAAAAAAAAACTGTAAAAAAAAACCAAGAAAAAGTTTTTTTTTTTAAGAGTAGGGAAAAAGGCAACAAAAAGAAAAATAAAATTTTTACCCGGGCAAAAAAAGAAAAGAAAAAAAACTATCCTATCGATATGATTCCAATGTTTTGTGGTCAAATTGTAAACCAGGTATTTGCAATTCCCGGTAATAAATTTTAGCACGGAATATGTTTTTCATCTTAAAATTTTCCGGGAATAAAAAACAAAATTTCGTGACCCCTAAAAGGAATACAAGTGGAATTATGGTTCTATTTATTCCCCCTTTTGATTTGGTGTAGAAAGCTATAAGTATTAGGGCATTTTTGATAGTTGTACCAAAATGTAGGATACTTAGTGAAATTTAAGATTATTTCCAAAGATGATTCATTTACTGTTTTAAATTCTTTTATGTTATATGTAAACTACACTAATTCAAGGGAGATTGTTTTTCTTAACCCAGAAACTCAGAAGAATTTGTAGCCCATGCATCTGATGTTAATTGTTTAAAGATTGGGAAGAAATCGTGCAAGATTTTTGTTACTGGTGGTGGAGATCGCAAAGTCAATATATGGGCAATTGACAAACCAACTTCCTTACTGGTCAGTCAGTGGAAACCAGACCTTCCTATTTCCATGTCTTTTTTTTTTTTTTTTTTTTTTTTGGGTTTCTTTGACAAAACATGCATACAACTATTTATATGTTGCTATTATTTTTAACAAATGTACAACTATGTACCTCAGTCATCCATTGCCCTTCCGTTGTATCGGCACACAATCTAGCCCTCTTTTTTTGTGTTCCCCATGGGTTTTACTATATAGGTTTAAATAGTCCATTTTATCATCTCTTGCCAACTATTACTGATACATTAATGGAGAAAAACATTAATGGGAAAGGATCTGGTGCAATTTACAGTCTTGGTTAATAGCACATCCCAATTTTGATGTCTTATGATAGGGCATGTCCCCACCCCCCCTAACATTTATGTATAATGGACTTTGCTAATGTTGTTTATAAATGAGACAGAATTTTTATGTCCTTGTATTACTACTGCGTTTGTAATGACCATCTTTATTAATCAAACTTAGATGGAGTATCATTTAAAATGAGTACTACCTCTTATATGCCTTTTTGATTGTATCGAAGGTTATGGTTGCCCACAATTCTTGCCAAATTCACTTCCAGGGTTTGAAGGCTTTCTTGCCTAGCCCAAATATTAGTTATAGAAAGTCGAGATCAGTCGTGGTAAATGCAAAGAGAAAGAGAAGCAATTATTTTGATACCAGTCTTTGGATGCCTGTCAGGTGCTAGTTGTTGAATGCCCGACAGATGTGGTGAAGGTGACAGGAGAGATTAGGGCCTTACAGTTGCCAGAGGAGAAACTAATAATCGATATCAGCTTATGGAACCTTTGTCTACTGCTTATTGCATAGTGGTTAAAATCCAAATGCAACCCGATTAAGTAAACTGTATAAGATGCTTAAGTAGGAGTATAGTTCAGTCAAGATGATTGCTTTTTGTGCGAAATTATTTGATATCACTGAATATTTCTACTGACTGTTATTTGTGTTGGGTATGGCCCTATTGTAGCAGTTAGTGTAAAACTGCTACGTTTGCTGATATGGCTCCCATCTGTAAAATGGTTCAGCACTTAGTTATAGAAGGTTGTCCCTGAATCATCAGTGGTTGTAGACAGTTGTTCAGATGATCGCGCATTGAGCTTTCTTTGTATTTGTTTGGGTCGTTTCTTGAATCTCTGATGTTTTTGCCTGGTTTAGATGAAACCATATAACTTGATTTTGTTAGTTACCAACAAGTTCAAAAAGAACTACTGGAACACTTGTTCGTGGATGCTGCACCGGTGCAGTGCAGTTCTTTGCAGTGTTGTGGAAGTACTTCAACTTTTTGCAGGATCTTCTGACACCGTCTATATCAACAAGTGCATGATCAGAACAATGTTAGAAGAAACTTAGTGTGATTTTCTTGGTCTGCCTACCATGGTACTGATTCTTCCTATATATAGAAAGATCAGTCCATGGTTAGTTATGGACCTGAGGAACCTTCAGTTATGAATAAAAAAGATTTCATAACTGCAGTGCAATAAGACTAGTAACTTGTTGCTAAGTTTTCTGGCTACTCTACAAGCACCACATTCTTTTCTCTGACAAAGTTGTCTTCACTAGAAAAGCATCTTGAGACTCAATAACTCGATTAGTCTCAAGATCAAGGAACCTGCTAGCGTTGTTTTTCTAGGCATAGCCCAAGAAAAATCGATTTGGTAGTTATTGTTTCTAATTTTGGAATCTTAATATTAGGAAGCTTGACGTATGCCTGACACCCAAACACTTTGATGACATTCATAGTGGGTCTGACCTTGAACCGAGTTCATGGGGTGACCTCAGATTAACTGAAAGGTACTTTGTTTAAATGAAATTAGTAAGTGTAACATCTCCTCGGAAGCAGTTAGGTGACCTTGCACCCAACGACATTGAGTTCATCATCTCGGTTAAGGTCCGATTCTTCCTCTCAGCAACTCCGTTGGATTGTTAGTTGTAGGTGTTGTGGCCTAGTGACAATTCCGTGTTCTTTGTAGAATCATACAAACTCTTGAAAAGTATATTCTCTACCTCTATCGCTCTTTATCCTCCTTAGTTGTAGTCCTGTCTGACATTCCGCTTCTGCCTTAAACTCTTTGAGTTTCTCGAGTAATTCATCCTTGGACTTAAGCAGGTATACGAATGAGTACTTAGAGAAATCATCAAATAAAGTAATAAAGTACTTCATACCAGCTTTTGTGGTGAAGTGCTTAAAACCACATGTCAGAGTGCACCAACTCCAGAAGGTCATTGTTTCTATTCACCCTCTTGAAGGATTTTCTTACTATCTTGGTTTGTACATAAATTTCGCATTTGTCTATTGTTTTACCCTCATAGTTGGATATAAGTTCTAGACTAGTCATTTTTTAATCTTTTGTAATAAACATATCCTAGTCTATTTTGTCACAACCCAAGTAAGCGGAAGTATGAAGTTTATTGATAACCTCAGGGGTTACATACAGTTGTAGTTTAAACATATCCTTATTGCAGAAAGCTTTACCGAAATATTCCCCCTTATAAGACGTTACCATTTGTCCAGGACAGTCCAACATTGCATAAGAGATTCCTAGAGTTCAAATTCTTGGCAACAATAGATACATGCTTGACATTCTACCGAGAGTCTTCCCCGAGGTTAGTTTTAGCACAATAGTGCCTACACTTTCCACTTCTTGGCTTTTGTTCGCCATGTCACCTTCTCCGACATTGGTACGTAGGAAGTATCACGGCCAGTCCCAAGATATCGAGGAGCAAGACACGTAACAATAGTCGGCTACGTATCAAGTGGACTCTAACCCAATCCGTTACGTATACGCTGTCCAAGGTCGGATAATTCTCTCTCTCTCTCTCTCTCTCTATATATATATATATATATATATATATATATATTACTATGATAGACTATATGTCAATCTGCTGAATATAAATATCAAGAATAAACAATATATAATGAAGTTGGCCATACCTTAATAGAACTGTCTGAACAAGTTAGAAGGGAATAATCGAGCTAGCAAAGGCTAAGCTATCATGCATAGTACACAATAGGGAATCAAATATAACTAAGGAAGAAAATAAAGCAAGTAGCATTACTTGGATCCTGAAGAAATAATCACCAATAATCCTATGGAAGAAGCTCAACATAACCTAGAAGGAAATCATGTCCTCAAAGGGACATAGCAAGATACATAATATACATGCCATATAAATGTAGTATAAAACATGCAAAGGAACATTCAAGTAATACATGTACGACTACAACAGGTAATATAGAACAACTAATATCTAAACCGTGTGATATGCGATGAATAATAATTACGGACGCATGATACATGCCATATGAATATAGTATAAAACATGCAAAGGAACATACAAGTAATACATATACGACTACAACATGTAATACAGAACAACTAATATCTAAACCGTGTGATATGCGATGAATAATAATTACGGACGAATGAACTGCTGGATAATAGACTATCAAATACCGAAGTTTCTTAGTGAACTCATGCCTAAGAACCAAACCCTCGCTCCTTGTGTTGGCTCTCGGGTTAAAACATCAACCAACCCTCGTCCCTAGTGTCGATTTGCAGGTTGAGAAAAGAAATTGAAGTAGAAGTTCAAGTGTCGCGTAATTGTTCTCCCTACCCAATGATACTATACATGTCCAGTCGGATCATGTACTCATGTCTATCGGGAATCTATACTCAGTCAATCAGTCGTGAACTCTCTATAAAACGTGCATAAGACAAATATCACAACTATCTCTAAAAAGTATCACTCTGTATCTCAATCCAGTCAAATATGAGGCACGTCTTATATGCATGCAACGTGTACCATCTCTCGAGATTCGTGTCAGCAAGTAATAACAGGTCAAAAAAATCTATGAGACAGATCAACTAGAACAAATAGATATACGGAAATAATAATAGGCATGCAAAATACTTTAATCAAGTAGACAAGGTATGTTTGCTTGTCTTTCGTCTAATTCCGGACTGAGATTTTGGGTACCACGAGCCTAGGAATAATCCAAGAGGCCTAACAATTTGTATAATTTATTAAAAGCATATTAAATATCTAATACTTTATTATTACTTAATCAATTAATCCTATTGTATACTTTATAGGTGTAGAATATTTTGGAGTAATTGTTATATTTTTTATTGATAATCTCTTGGCTATTTATAGCCTTACAACCCTTTATCTTACATTAATACCCCATTAAAATTTCCTGTAGAATATTCTAATATCCCAACAAATATACCAAGAATATTCTAATATACCAACAAATATACCAAGAATATTCTAATATATCATCACGCCTCCTCAAGATGGGCGAAAGATATTCACTAAGTCCATCTTGTCACATCCTCTAATCATATCTGCAGAGCTAAGTTCCTTGGTCATATTGTCTGCTACCTGCTCCTTGGTTGGAACATGACCTAACTCCAGTAGTCCACGGTCCAACTTCTCCTTGATGAAGAACCTATCGATCTCGATGTGTTTGGTCCTGTCATGCTGCACTGGATTTGTGGCGATACTGATGGCTGACTGGTTGTCACACCACAGCTTCATCTTGGCTCCTTGATCCATCTTCAGCTCTACCAGCATACTCTTCAGCCATAGCAGTTCTGCAACTTCCAAGGCCATAATTCTGTACTCCATTTCAGCTGTCGATCTGGCCACCACCGACAACTTCTTACTCCTCCAAGAGACCAAGTTGCCTCCTACAAATATGCAATAGCCCGAGGTAGACCTCCTGTCATCAGTACAGCTAGTCCAGTCAGAGTTACAGTAGCCCTCGATGCTCAAGTGATCATTCTTCTTGAATATCAACCCCTTTCCGGGGGTACCCTTCAAGTATCTCAGAATCTGGTACACTGTGTCCATATGACCTTTCTCTGGTATCTGTCTCGGTCAATTGGTTCACCACCCTCAACATACAGTTTGAACCCCTGGTTGATCGGCATCGCTGCAGGTCTACATCCTAACATCCTTGTCTCTGTGAGGTCCAACGCATACTTCCTCTGAGAAAGAACAACCCCTCTGCTTCTCGAGCAATCTCAATCCCAAGGAAGTACCGAAGAAGGCTAAGGTCCTTCACCTCGAACTCCTTGCCAAGCTTTTCCTTGAGTCGGGCAATCTCCTGCTCATCATCTCCTGTGATAATCATATCGTTCACATACACCGCATGCATGGTGATGTGGCCTCCACTCCGACGGAAGAACACAGTATGATCAGCATTGATCTGCTGATATCCTATCCCTATCATCGTCCTCCTGAATCTGTCAAACCACGCTCGAGGAGACTGCTTCAGTCCATAGAGGAATTTTTTCAACCTGCCGACCTTGTCCACTGTCTTATCGGTGCATAATCCTGGTGGTATCTCCATGTACACTTCCTCCACTAGATTTCCATGAAAAATGCATTCTTCACATCCAGTTGGTGTAGCTTCCATCCACCATTCGCTACCAAAGAAATCAGGGTCCTGACGGTGCTCATCTTCGTCACTGGTGCAAAGGTCTCATCATAGTCAATGTCGTACGTCTGACTGTATTCTTTTGCCACTAGTCGGGCCTTGTAGCACTCTACTTTTCCATCTGGGTTCTGTTTCACATTAAAGGCCCACTTGCATCCGACTGTCCTCTTTTCCTCTAGCAGTTTTATTAGTTCTCAAGTGTGGTTCTTCTCAAGAGCGCCTAACTCCTCGTGTATCGCCTCTTTCCACTTTGGATCGTTCTTGGCAACCTATCAATTGTTAGGTACAGTAATACTATCCAAAGATGCAATGAATGATCCATGAGAATAAGAGATGTTATTATATAAACAAACTGAGTAAGGTCCTAACCATATCTATCAGGAGGATTTTTCGCATTGCTGCGAGTGGTCCTCCGTACTGATAATGGTGTGGGAGGAGTAGGAAGAATGATATCACCTGAAAGAGAATCTGGTGGTGGTGTAGGTGTCTCAGGAGTTGAGACGGACACAGGCAAGGGACTTGGCACTGGCATTATAGGTACTGGTCCTGCAGTTTGCTTCCCTTTCCTGCTGTAGGTAAGTAACTTCCCTTGACCCGTGGGCCTAACACCTCTCATCGCCTCCCCCTGTTCCTCTTCACTCTCCTGCTCCTCCTCAAACGTTTTCCCATGCCATACTCCTAAATCGGTTACCACACTCTCACCAATCTCCCTCTCGCCTCATACTCTCAGTATCAGGTGAGTTGCTCATGGATGAGGTTCCCTCCTGACGGTAGTATGACTCAAACTCCCTGAACTGAACATCCATGCTCACAAGCTTCTTCTTCTCTACTGGGCTCCAGCACACGTACCCCTTCCGAGTCGCCGAATAGCCCACGAATACACACTTGACTGCTCTGTGGTCAAATTTTCCAACAGACGGTCTGTTGTCCGTCACAAAACATAGCAGCCAAACACCTTTAGTGGGAGTATTCCACTATTATTTTCTTGCAATATCTCATATAAAGACGTTCATCCCAGTACCTTCGAGGACATCCTGTTGATCAATCGAGCTGTTGTCAACACTGCATGTCCCCACAGACTCTGTGGGGACATTCATGGCGATCATCATGCTCCTTTTCACCTCCATAAGGTGTCTGTTCTTTCTTTCTGTCACTCCATTCTGTGCTGGTATGTAGGTATATGTGGTCTGATGCTGTATCCCTTGGGCTGACAGGTATTCCTCAAGTGCTTTGTTGGTATGCTCTGTTCTATTGTCAGACCTTAGTACCTTCACCACTGCATATTTTACCTTCTTAATAACTCTGTTGTTGCTTTCTTCTTTCAATAAGTTGGAGATGGCTCTTTCTCTGGAGAGACTGCTCGGATCCGGTGGAGCGTCAGCTGGATCATGTAGGTTGAGGAGGCACGAGGCAATGGAGAGCGAGCTGATCACATGGTTCAAAAGGATATGCGAAGGGTAGCATAGCGAGAAAAGTAAGGCAAGGCTCGGGTCTGTGTGGTGGGTTCAGTCATGGCAGGTCTCGGCGTCGAGGGGTTTGTGCAGAAGTTGCCTTCGCGAGGCACGACCAACGGTCTTGGTTGGTCTCGGGAAGGCCGGAGCTAGGTATGTACGCGGGATGGACGCCAGGTTGCGACAGATCTCGGGATCGAGGGGTCGGCAATGGAGGACGGTGTGTCTGGTCCTCCCGTCATGGCGAGGTTGTTCTGGAGGAAACATAATCGCGAGGAGATGCGAGTTAAGGGGCAACGGGGTCTCGCTCTGCTTTGGGGTTGCGCACCGGGGGAAAGGCTGAGGTCGGCGTCTGGACAATGCTCGGACAAGTAGGGGTGAGAATTCGGTTTCAATCAAACCGAAATAGTCAAAACCGAATAAACTGAAATTCTAAAAACTCAAAATCGAACCAAAATTAGCCAAAATCGGAACTGAACATCGATTCAGTTTATTTAATTTTTTCGGTTGTAATATTTATATTGTTTAATGGATCAAACCCAAAATTGTAATCGTATATATGAATAATTGTAATTTTATACACATATTTGTTGTATTTTAAAATTGCGTCCAATGTTGGACTAGTTAAATTACCATAGCGGGGCTTCAAAACACATAATAGAGTTGTTTTCAAAATATACACAATTTTAATCACAAAATATGTGCATATAACTGAGGGCATTTACATAATTGCACAAGTCTTATTTGGTTTTCGGTTTTGGGTCGAAATCGAAATCGAATAAGGAATTTTAGTATTTTGAAAATCAAAACCGAACTGATTTTTTTGAAATCGAACCAAATATCTTATTAGGTTCGGTTCGGTTTTTGGTCCAAAACTGAATAATGCACACCTCTACGAATCGGGTCGCGGTAAGCTCGTAGTTTGGTATCGGGATTTTGCCGAGGTGGTTGGCGAAGATGGCGAGAGGAAGAAAGAACACGTAGAGGCTTGATTTGTAATATAGCATGAGAAAGAGGTAGCTGAGACAAGAGAGATCATAAGATGGTATATGGGTTATATATATATGGAGGGGATTAGGTCGTTCCTGACACCTTTAGGGTAGAATCTTAGGAAATCTAAGGATTAATTGGAGGTGGAGGATAACAGTAATCCTATAGGATTTAGGATAAGATGCATTTGTTTAGGATAAGTATCTAGAGCTTAGTTTAACAAAAGGTTAATTTATATTTTTTTATATATCTATTGATTATATTTATATTTATTAGTATTAACTATATATAGTTTCCTAATTAACCTATTAATCAAATAATTAGAATATTTAGCTTTTATTTATTTATTTATTTTAGCTAGCTAGTTTATTTGTCTATTTCAAGGCAGATTTTAATAATGAGAATTCTAAGAAAATTAAGGGTTTGGGAAGGGGGTTTATAATTGTTGAAATTAGTTGATGATTTTATTGATTGTCTCATTGGCATTATATAGCCTTACAGTCATTAATACAATGATCTCAATCATTATGACAATAATCTCATAATGGAATATCCTGTGACATATTCTGGCATTAATGGAATATCCTGTCACATATTCTGGCATCCCAAATATGTCCTCAGGATATTCCTATGTGCTTATACTATACTTAAATATGACACCCAACATACCATATCAACACTCCCCCTCAAGATGGGTGAAAGATATTCACTAAGCCCATCTTGTCACATCCTCTAATCATGCTCACTGAGGCGAGTCCCTTGGTTAGTCCATCTGCTACTTGATCCCTAGTTGGAACATGGCCAAGCTCCAGTAATCCACTATCCAACTTCTCTTTGATGAAGAATCTATCAATCTCGATGTGTTTGGTCCTGTCATGTTGTACTGGATTGTTGGCGATACTAATAGCTGACTGATTGTCACACCACAGCTTCATCTTGGCTCCTTGATCCAGCTTCAGCTCCACCAGCATATTCTTCAACCATAGTAGCTCTGCAACTCCCAAGGCCATAGCTCTGTACTCTGCTTCAGCTGTCGATCTGGCCACCACAGACTGCTTCTTACTCCTCCAGGAGACCAAGTTACCTCCTACAAATATGCAATATCCCGAGGTAGACCTCCTGTCATCAGCACAACTAGCCCAGTCAGAATCACAGTAGCCCTCGATGCTCACGTGATTGTTCTTCCTGAATATTAGTCCCTTCCCGGGAGCACCTTTCAAGTACCTCAGAATCTGGTACACTGCATCCATATGACCCTTCCGTGGGTCATGCATGTAGCGGCTCACCACACTTACTGCAAAGCAGATATCAGGACGTGTGTGGCTCAAATAGATCAACTTGCCAACCAGTCTCTGGTATCTGTCCCGATCAACTGGTTCTCCAGCCTCAGCATCAATCTTGAACCTCTGATCTATTGGTGTCGCTGCAGGTTTGCACCCCAACATCCCAGTTTCTGTGAGAAGGTCCAGTGCATACTTCCTTTGAGAGAGAACAATCCCCTCTGCTTCTCGAGCAATCTCAATCCCAAGGAAGTACCGAAAAAGGCCGAGATCCTTCACCTCGAATTCCTTGCCAAGCTTTCCTTTGAGTTGGGCGATCTCCTGCTCATCATCTCCTGTGATAATCATATCGTCCACATACACCGCAAGCATGGTGATGTGGCATCCACTCCGACGGAAGAACACAGTATGATCAGCATTGATCTGCTGATATCCCATCCCTATCATCGCCCTTCTGAATCTGTCAAACCACGCTCGAGGAGACTGCTTCAGTCCATAGAGGGACTTCTTCAACCTGCAGACCTTGCCTACTGTCTGATTGGTGCCAAATCCTGGTGGTATCTCCATGTACACCTCCTCCACTAGATCTCCGTGAAGAAACGCATTCTTCACATCCAGTTGGTGTAGCTTCCATCCACCATTCGCTGCCAGAGAAATCAGAGTCCTGACAGTGCTCATCTTTGCAACTGGTGCAAAGGTCTCGTCATAGTCGATGCCGTACGTCTGACTGTATCCTTTGGCTACTAGTCGAGCTTTGTAGCGCTGAACCTGTCCATCTAGGTTCTGCTTCACGGTAAAGACCCACTTGCATCCAACTGCTCTCTTCCCCTCTGGCAGTCTCACAAGCTCCCAAGTGTGGTTCTTCTCCAGAGCTCCCAACTCCTCGTGCATTGCCGCTTTCCACTTTGGATCGTTCTTGGCAACCTGCCAATTGTTAGGTACAATAATACTATCCAAAGATGCTATAAATGCTCCATGAGAAGAAGGGATATGGTCATAAGAAACAAACTGAGCAATATCCCAACCATATCTGTTTGGAGGATTTCCTGCATTGCTGCGAGTGGTCCTCCGTACAGATAGTGGTGTGGGAGGAGTAGAAGTAAGAGGAATGATATCTTGTGAAGGAGGGGGTATCACCTGAAGGGGGGTTGGTGTCGGTGCCTCAGGAGTTGGGATGAACGCAGGCAAGGGACTTGGCACTGGCACTGTCGGTACTGGTCCTGCAGTTTGCTTCTCTCTCCTGCTGTAGGTAACTCTCCCTGAGCCGTAGGCCTAACACCTTCACCTTCTTGTCCCTTTTCCGTGCCTCCATGCCAAACTTCTAAATCGGTTACCACCAAGTTCTCCATCTCCCCCTCTCGCCTAATACTGGCAGTATTAGGTGTGTTGTGTGAAGTTCCGTCCTGGTGGTAGTATGGCTCATGCTCCCGAAAGTGGACATCCATACTGACAAACTTCTTCTTCTCTACTGGACTCCAGCACACATACCCCTTCTGGGTCGCTGAGTAGCCTACGAAGATGCATTTGACAGCTCTAGGGTCAAGTTTCCCAACTGATGGCCTGTTGTCCTTCACAAAACACACACACCCAAACACCTTCAGTGGGAGTATCCCACTATTATTGCCTTGCAATACCTCACATGGGGACTTCCATCCGAGGACCTTCGAGGGCATCCTGTTGATGAGTTGAGCTGCTGTCAACACTGCATGCCCCCACAGACTCTGTGGGACATTCATGTCGATTATCATACTTCTTGCGACCTCCAGAAGGTGTCTGTTTTTCCTTTCTGCAACTCCATTTTGTGCTGGTGTGTATGCACAGGTGGTCTGATGCTGTATTCCGTGTGCTGACAAGTATTCTGCAAGCGTCCTGTTGGTATACTCCGTTCCATTGTCAGACCTCAGTACCTTCACAACTGCTTTGTACTGAGTCTGGACATGCTTATGGAAATCCCGAAAACAAGCAGGTACATCATTCTTATTTTTCATCAAATATAACCAGGTAACACGAGAGGCACACTCAATGAAAGAAACAAAGTACTTATAACCATTCATAGTGTTAGTAGCACATGGACCCCAGACATCAGAATGTACTACCTCAAAAGCAAGAGTGCTCCTATGACCCATGCCAACATATGAGCTCCTAGTAAGTTTTCCTAACTCGCACGCATCACATACTAATTTCTCTTTATTTGTTTTTGCATAAATCTCTGGATACAACTTACTTAGAGTATCAAAGGAAGAATGTCCCATCCTCCGATGATGGAGTATCAAGGTATCCTCAGTCCTCTGCTGCAGTCCTTCCATGTCAGCCTTCTCTGCCATAGATACCAATGCTGAGTCTAGTCCTTCTCGATCTAGGTACCACAGTCCCTCATGCCAAGTGCCAGTCCCAAGTCTTCGTCCTGTCCCTTTCTCCTGGAAGGTCACCTTAGGAATATCAAAAGAAACAATGCATTTAAGTTGGAGGATTATAGAACTAATGGACAAGAGACCGACTGGAAATGACGGAGCATGTAAAACATTGGATAATCTTACTGAACCTGTACAATTAACAGTACCCTTACCGACCACTGGCTGGAAAGTGCCATCAGCTGTCTGAATGCTGTCTGCTGATGCTAGGTGAGTGTAGGAAGAAAACTCACTAGCATTCTCCGTCACATGCCGAGATGCTCCCGAGTCGATAATCCAGTCTGATGATTTAAGGGAAGAGATAGACGCAAGGGCAAGTGATTCGTCAGTACCTTCTGATGGATGGGCATACATGGCAGCGTTGCCCCTAACAAAGAATGAGGTGGACGCCTCCTCTGTTCTACTCCTCATGTTTCCCAGTGCCTGGTCCTCCACAGTAAAGGTGCCATCAGCTTCTCCGTTCCCTTCTGATATCAGGAGGTTCGCCCGATAACCTCCTCGGCCGCCTCGTCTACCCCCTCGACCACGACCACGTCCTCCATTATATCCTCGTCCGCCGAACGGTCCTCGTCCACCACCTGAATCTCCCTCCCTAGGTGGTTTGGTACAAGCATACCGATGATGACCCATCTCCCCACAGTTGTAGCACTGCCGGTTATGCTGCCAGGGCTCTCCCTTAGATCCTGTGTTACCTGAGCTGGTGATCGCTAGTGCTGACTTTGCTTCGGGGGGACCACCTGTCCCGGCTTGCAGCCTGATGCGTGTCTCCTCCTGGATCATGGCTGAGATAGCCTCCTCAAGGCTAGGGATCTTTGGTTGGGCTAGAAGTAGGGCCGTCCTCTGTGCGAAAGCTGCAGTCAGCCCTTTGAGGAACTTCATCGTCCTCTCCTGCAGACACACCTGTCTCTCCTTACACTTAGGGTCCCCGCAGCTCGCCCGATCTGAGGAGTGATCATAATCCAACCACAGACGCTCCAACTCCGTGGCATACTCCTGCACCGTCTTCTCTCCCTGTACGGTGTCATCAATCTCCCCCTTTATCTGGAAGACCCGTAAGTTGTTCCCCACACCATCATAGGTCATTTTCAACTTCTCCCACACATCTTTCACCATCTCAATACCGTCTACTGTGGCGGCAATAGACTGGACTAAGGAGTTGAGAAGCCAGATGTAGATCACCATATGAGTGGACTTTCACTCATCGCGTCCTGTCGAGCCCTCATCCGGCTCTGTCGTCTCGCCCGTCAGGAACCCCTCCATGTTTTTTCCTGCGAGGGTTCTTCTCACCCGCCGTGACCAACTCAGATAGATGGCTGGTCCATCTAATTTCAGATCGATGGAGGGAAGCTTCAACTCCGGCGACGTTCGTGTCGTGTTCTCACCAACAACTTCATTAACGTCGCCACCTCTGCAGAATCTAGCTTCTTGATGATCTCCTCCATCGATGCGTCGTCTATCCAATCACGTCACGTCCGCTCCACGACTCACGCTCGTCCTCGTCGTCCGCTCCTAGATCCGAACATGTCCGCCCTTTTTTCAGATCTAGGCATCCCTATTAGGCGCTGTCTCGTGCTGGTGCGGAGGAGGCGGCAGCACGCATGTCACAGCCGCCGTCGCAGCAGCAGCAGCAGTCGTAGCCGCAGCAGTAGCGGGACGGGGCAGCAACAGTGAAGGGCGGCCTGCGAAGGGCGGAGAAGGGAAGAAGGGGGGGCGTGGAAGAGTTCGGTGGAGGAGATCTAGGAAATCCTCCTGTGGGTTTGTGGAAACTTGGTGACGGCTAGGGTTTGTGGAAACTTGGCTCTGATACCATGTTGAAATTAGTTGATGATTTTATTGATTGTCTCATTGGACATTATATAGCCTTACAGTCATTAATACAATGATCTCAATCATTATGACAATAATCTCATAATGGAATATCCTGTGACATATTCTGGCATTAATGGAATATCCTGTGACATATTCTGGCATCCCAAATATGTCCTCAGGATATTCCTATGTGCTTATACTATACTTAAATATGACACCCAACATACCATATCAACAATAATAAGTGTATAGGTTCTTCACCGAGCACACGTGGTGGGATATTCCAATATTTGTTGGATATGTGGCTCGTGTTCACTACGGATTGTTATTGGATCGTTTGAGGAATCTGAAAAGTTCGAAAGGAGTCAGGATGAGCGTATTAGGGTTGTCACAACCAAGGGTATCCTAGCAGCATATCGTTGGTATGCCGCTAGGTGAGGAATTCGTCCAATATGTCACTGGTTTGCCACACAGTTAGGAATTCGTCTAAGAAGTTCGAGGGCTAAAGTTGTGCTCACTACAACACCTGCTGGTATGTTGTCTGGTTGTAGGGAAGGACAAAAAGTCTTCTGATATGATCGAGGGTTCGTAGCGTGATTGAACTCTGTCTGGTGGATAAGGTGATGTACAATGTTATGTTAGAGAGTTCTGCTGTAGGTTTATGGTGGAAGCTATGTAGCTTGTTTATGATAAAGTTATTGTCTAACAAGTTGTATATCAAGAAATAGCTTTACAGTTTACGTATGAAGGAAGGGACCCCAATTCTCAACCATCTAAACAATTTCAACAATATAGTCAATGATATTTTGTGTCTCAAAGGAAAGTTGGAGGAGGACCAAGCACTTGCTCCTATCTTCGCTTTCAGGGTCATATATCCGTTTGGTGACAACAATCCTTTATGTGAATGGGAAAATCGAGATGGAGAAGGTGACCACTACTCTTCTTAAAAATGAGATTATGAAGAGACCAAGTCCGATTGAGGAGTCATCGGGGTTGATAGCCAATGAAGGGGAGAAGGTCGAAAAATAAGAATGGAGACAAAAGCGGAAGGGCGAAATCCAAATCCGGACATGATAGTAATACCATGCTTTTTCTACAAATGGGCGAGACATATGAAGAGGCATTGTCCAAAGTATAAGGAGAGGTCAGAGAAGAAGGGTAAATGCGCTATTTCAAATGGTTAGGTCAAGCCATTCTTGCTACAAAAGCCGAAGAATTACCATGTGATGTAATTATGGTGCATAGAGGGAAGATAAATTTGCCGAGCCTTTGATTCTTGACTATGAGTGCTCGTTTAATATGTGTCCGAATAGGAAGTGATTTTGCACCTATAAGGAATTAAATGGTGGTGTTGTGTTGCGTCCTGGTCTAAAATACGGAGGACCAGGATATTGTCACTAGCTATGTATAAGGCGGACTCTAGCCCAACCTAATACGTATATGTTGTCTAAGGTTGAACAATGTATCTATAAATCGCTATGACTAATCAACCAATCAACCCACATGGGTACGAATAACAAAAACGAACAATATGAATAAAGGTCGACCGTCCAATAATATACTTGTTTGAACAAATCCGAAAACAATAACATGGCTTGCAAATACTAGACTATATCAACAAAGTGAGAATAACAGAGTGAAACATATAACTACGATAGAAACAAGATGCAAATATCTACTCAACATTACATGAATCCGATAATAGAATACACACGAGAATAACATGGGTCTACTAAGTCTAAACCAGCTAAGCGAATGCAATCGAGAATAATGTTTGGATGCATGACTGCCTATTAAGGACAAGCAGGTAGTACTGTAGCTCAGCACGACCCTACAGTTTGTATTACGGTATCTCAGTGTGAGCCTACAGTCTATAGTAACTCTTTACGTAACTCACTGCGAGCATACACTTGAGAAAAGTATGGTACATAGTAGCCCAACTTCTAAGTAAGTGTCTTCCTCCGCCCAATGATACTACACAAGTCAAGTCTACAAGTCTAGTTCTCAAAATGAACCTAGAGTACATCTATAACAAGTAACGAATGCTCTACCGTAAGAATTGTATAGAAGAAGTTGGATACGGAATACATGATCTATTATAAATGCATACTCGAGTCCTGAGGTCTAGTATAAATCAAACACAACAACGTATCTCGATACGTATCAGGTAGTCAATAACACCATCTACGTCACAATAGATCCAGATCGACTCCCTAGTCGATCGCACCCGAGTCAATCTAAAATATATGGAATCGACTCAAACGTTGATCACAAAATATGATTTAAACACACATAACAAAATAAATGCATACTGAAACTATAGTATGAATGACGAGGTATACTTGCATGAATGAAGTTTGGTAAAGAGTCGACGTATCATACACGATCGTATCAGATACAGATGGGCATAAAAACCGAGGTGGAGCAATTGTCCCCCGGGATGCTAAAATAGATGTCCATGAGTCATGGATGATATCACATGCGAAGTAAATGTGCCCACAAGTCCAATTTGACTTAACTGCAGAAAATTGCCGTTTCAGGTCCAACAAGGTCCACAGGTGGGTCCACAGTACCGAAAATGAAATCAAATTAGCTGGTGTCAAAATAATGCAAATTAGATGTCAATCTAGGCTATAAAAATGACGCAAACTTATCGGTACTATCAAAAATGAAATCCAACTGACGTAATGCAAATGCGTAAGCATGCAACGAATCGCGGGCCCACCAAATAGCGATATGAACGACGGTCTCAGAACTGGACAAAACTTATGCCGTAGGACAAGTTGGATGTTGCGCATCCAATGTCGCAAGTCTCGTTGTGATTCGACGAGTGCACTGAAAGTAACGAGAACTTATTCGAAATCGTCGATATCGTAAAAATTGACCAAAACAGACCAAATTTGTCGCGTTCAAGTGACGAATTCGAGTTCCACCAATCCTCATACGTCGGTAATGATCGTTTGCGACGAGATCGCTATGATCAACGAGACGAAACTCGGTCGAGGATTTTCAAATTAAATAGAATTTTGATTAGCTCTTTTCGATCTCAAGTTCCATCGATCAGTTGACTGAATATAGTTCTGAAAATTGACGGAGAGTGGAAGGAATATACCAGCAACAAATAGGCTTTGGAGGATTATTGGAGACAAAGTTCTCTCCCAAAGTCAGGTCGGGGGAAGCTTGGAGTGTGCAGGCGATCGACGTTGCGGTTGGGTTCACGGGGGTCGCGTGGACTAGGGGAGCTTGTCAGGAGGTCCTCGGTGCCGGTGGCGGTGGCAGTGGCAGTGGCAGAGGGGCTCTGGATCGGACGGTCGAACATGATTTCCTGCTGTATTGTCTTTGTTTCTGTTGGAAGGGCGGTGCTAACGGGTCGTCGATGGTTGTCTCCTGGACTCGTGCAACGTCGATGAGGATACTGTGGGAGAGGATGGTCGTGAAGGTTTACAAGACTGCTCCATAGGGCATTGACAGAGAACACAACTATATCCATAGATTTGGTTTTCTTTTTTTATCTGTTTTGTAAGATTTTGAGTTAAGAATAAGTTTGGATTTGAATTTTAGATTAATTTGGATTTACATTGGATTTATCATGGAATTGGATTGAGATCAATTTCTTAATCTCAAATTTGGATTTCGTAGAGGGAAATCCATAGAGGAAGAACAATAGTTCTTCATTTATTTTAAAAATTCCGAAACTAAAGCGAGATCTTAATTCTCAGGGCGTGTTGGACGCAATAGGATACATGTTTGTTGGTCAAGCCGGTTCGCTAAGGATACTGAAGGACAATCAAGTGGTCATGAAGGGACAAATTGTTGTCAAACTTGAATCGGGTCGACGGGAGCATAGTCAAAGGTGATGTGACCATTATTATAGAGAGAGGTAGAGGGGAAGTTAGAGTCCACTTTGACTTCCCTCAAGGTGTAGTGCTTCGCTTCCAACGGTCCACTACGTAATACCGGAGGCTTGTTGACTCAGTTAAAAACTGAGTATCGGGGGAAACTTAAGGCCCAATCGATCACGGACGGAATGCAATGAACATTTTCAACTCATGCATCGGCTTCTATTGGAATGAGTCCACAAGTTTTCGTTCGATGTTTTCGCTACTTGGTTTTGATGAATGTGTTTTCGTGTTGCTTTCGGTGATTGATTTTCATTGTTCGCTTTCATTGCTTTTCGCATTCATTCCGAATCTTAAGAGTAAGAGATCGAATGATGCTAACCAAGTTTTAGTGCAATTTCAGGACGTATAACCAACGAGTGATCGTTGCGTGAAGTTCCTCTCTCAAATAGATTCGTTCCGGTGAGTGGTTTCGGCCCTTTGATGAATCCTTTTGTCTTCACTTCTTAAAAAAGATACCTTGCCATGCTAAATGTATGTCCCTATGCTCAATGATGCCGCAATAACAAAGATAACATTAAAGAGAATGAATCATATGTTAAATTATAGAACTGTTGCTTTACTTGTTTCATAATGAATGATTTCATGTCTCTTATCATAAGCTGCATAGCGAGAACTTACAAAAAACCTCATATGGTTAGAAATTGATCGATATGACAGAAGGTAAAGAGCTAAGGCTCTATCGAAAAGAGATATTTTCAAATAGATGCTTGTTGTTCAACTGTTGCAATAGAAATATTTTATCTGATAGAATGCATGTCATGCATCGGTTTCGGACAACTTGTGCACAAGGTAAGAATTTCTCGAGCGGTTCTTGGGACACTGAGAATTATTCGGCATGGGAGAGATTGTGGCACCCTAAGGCTTGCAGTCCTCGCGATTAAGGGGGTGTCTTGTATAATAGTGAGACTGGGCTCGTAGTCCCAGCTGCTATTTATGGGATTACCCATGGACTATCATGTAGTTAGGACGCATGCTAGGATATCATTCTTGCAAGCCTAACACTTGATGCAGGAAATGAACAGTAAATTTTATTCTTATATGCAAATTGTGCTAATGCTTGTCTGTTGCAGGAACATATTATCGATCGTGGGTAAGAATTATCGTATAAGTGATTTATTCTATTGTTTATGTTTCTTTAAAAAGAATTTGTTAAAAACAATCTAGATAAGTAGAAAGATCACCTAATAATAGTTGCTAGCTTTATATGGTTACTTAGTATTGATTTCAGGTGAGTTCGACTACGGTTGCTCACTGACCTACATTTGTAGGCACTCCCAGGTAGCGGGAGACACGAGGATACTCTCAGGTGCTAAAAGCTCGTCCAATCTAGTGGAATCGTGCTCGTCGTCTCAAAGCTTTCTATTTCAATTTTGTAAGTTTCTTTTCAAGGTTTTATTTCTGTCATAGTAAAGGGATATGATGTATGGGCATTGCGGCTATTTTCAAGTTTCAAAGAGATGTAAGCCAAGTATGACAAGAGTACATTGTAATCCATTTCAAGTTATCAATAAAAGAAGTATTTTTTGTTCCTATTAAAGTGTTAATATTTGGTTTTTTTTGCATTTAAAGTTCTGTTGTTTCTATATCCATTTGTTTATGTTGTTATTGTGCAAGTTTCATGTCTTGTGCAAGCTCAACTTAGGCTTGCACGACATCACGTCCAGTGGTGACTTGCGGTCCTTTGGGATTGGGACGTGACACAAGGTACTCCTGTTGGAGGAAGGTTCTCGGTATCGGTAAGTAGGTCGTGATGCAGATTCGCGATTCTGGTAGGAAATTTTTTTGTTAGATTCAATTTTGCAGTTTTGGCCGAAGACTGTGTCAAAGGAAGTTTCGTGGGGTCGTCCTGTCATAGCTTGGATTTGGGTCTAATGGGGTTTGGGGAGTTGGGTTTGAATTTGTTTAGTTTATTAGGCGAGGTCCACTTGTATTGTGAGAATCTATTAAGGAGATCTCTTGTCATATCCTTGGAGATATTATGATATCTCCGTAAGATTTTTAGGATCTTCTATATCTTTGGAAATATATTGGTATCTAGATGACCGAGACACCTATATTCATAGATATATCTTCGATAAACTCCTAACCATTTGATTGAGATTCTCTTTATCCAATTGACTTGGATTTGGTTGGAATTAAGTCCACATTCATTGAATATATCATGTTGACATCTAGTTTGTTACCGGGAGATAAGGGCTCCATCTTTGTAACCGCTTCTGAATGCTATACAAGGATTCTCTCTCCCCGTCATTTTATTTGCTTTGTATTATAATTCATTTTGAGAGAAAAGGAAGGAATAGAAGAAAGACTTGCAGAAGCTTTGTCGAATCAGACAGTAAAATTTGGAAGAAATCAGAGGCAAGATTCAAGCGCGCAAAGGATCTCTCGTACTTGTTGTTTTAGGCATTTCCTAGAACAAGTAAGTGACAACGATCTCTCCTTCCTCAATCTTTCACTTCTTAATAAAAGAACTCTCTCTACCTATCCCTCCTTTATGTTTCTATGATCATGATACCATAATAAAATGAACCAAGAATAAAAGTAATTACTTTTATGCTTTTTTATGTTGGATTTATGGTATTATAGATTGTTGGTACAACTGGTATGAATTGATACATCTGATAGAAAACTTATGATAGAGTTTATTATCTTTATGTTGATATGTTGGTATGCTAATAACAAGATAGAGTAATTTTTAAGAGAACATATACTTTACTTGGTTGATTTCGAGAACAAAATGTAATTCTATAATGTGATGAATAGTACGCATATTTCTATGCCTTGGTTATTGTTTGTGGAATATTGGGACCGTTTTATCGCTATTTGAGATGACCCTAGAGGGGAACTTTGTATACGAGCTGTAGCTCGAGGAAATGTGGAAATAGTGGAACAATGAATGGAAGCGTTGTTATATAGTTCCTTGTGCGTCTTTTGTCCTATTATGTTATACATTATATATTTATAGATAGTTGAATTTGCATGATCATGGACAACATGTTCACAAAGTTTTATTCCTCGATCATTACACATGATACATGTCGTCCTAGGGGGAATAGTTGTTTTGTGCAAGGTGGATCTGCATGGGTATTACGAGATCTTTAGTGGGACTAGCTACCTGCACTAGAAGGGACGACGTAATACCGTTGTCGTAGTCCGAATCGACAAGATACGTCAGTGACTGTCATATAGACATTATGCATTGCTAACGATGGTTTTGTAGGTACAATACATCATAACCCCTTATTTTATAGGGAAGGACCGTGGTCGTGGATAAGAACGGTATAAATGATGTGTTTTGTATTGTATACTTTTTGTTGTTTTAATATATATGATTGTGTTACTTTAGTTGAATAGAAAGAACGAAAATGATAAGTATGAAAAGAACTTAGAAAGAATAAAAAGACCACTTGGTATGAAAATAACTTAGAAAGAATAAAAAGATCACTTGGTAAAAAGATCACTTAATAATGAATGTTACTTCACATGATTACTGTGTTTATTTAGGTAGGTGTGGTCTTACCGCTCACTAGTGCATCCCATGTACCGATTCTTATTCCTACAGGTTCGAAAAGTACTTTGTAAGCTCCGAGGCACTAGAAGCTTCCTTTTGAATTGTTGCATTCAGTTTCTTATAAGGTGTTATTTCTTTTAATAAAAAGGACATGATGCATGGGAATTTGTCATTTGTTTTATTTCGTGATTGTAACCCATAAGGGAATATTTTGGCTTGTTAAGCAAGAACCTCAATTTTTGCAGTGCAAATTGATTATTTAATGATTACTAAAGTTATTCTTCATATTTTAATCTTTTGCTATTTCGTTGTGACAACCTTATTATTGAGATGTTACAGTAGAACGATTATATCTAATGTCTTTATAAGTGCAACTTAGACTTGTACGACATCACATCGAGTTAGACTCGATTCTTGAAAATCAACTACGTGACACATGATTGGGGCAATAGTTTCTAATCAAAGACCGTGAAGATAGAAAGAAAACCAAAAGCCGGAGCTAAGGTTAAAGAAGCACGAAGTATCAGAACACTTCTTATGAGGTGGCTAGTGGAACAACTCATCAAGGCGGAGATTGTTGGATATGGCTCGTGTTCACTATGGAGTGCTACGAGCGTCGTCCGAGGAATCGAAGAAGTCTAGGTGTCGAGACGAGTGTATCAAGGGTTGTCATAGCCAAGGATATCCTAGTAGCATACCGGTGGTATACCGTATACCACCAATATGCTACAAAGTGAGGAATTCGTCTACCTACTTTTAGGGTCAAAGTTGTGCTCATTACAACACACTGTTACTATGATGTCGGATACCGTCGGATCAGAGGCTGGTTAATTTGATGGACCCTTTAGATCTAACGGTTAGGATCTAAGGGCTCGGTTTCGACTGTTCATATTGCTCCTAACTTCGATTAAGGTTTAAGAGCCTATTTAAGGGCTCATATCAGCCCCTAGAGTTGGTGGCATGAGATCTTGAGTGCTTGACAGAGTTCTTGAGTGTCCTATTTAAGGGCTTTTATCAGCCTCTAGGGCAAAGGGTTTGTCATATTGAGGGTTGAGAAAGTTATTCAGAGAAAGAGGCTTTTCTAGGGCTTTTTTGGAAGCCATTAAGGGAGTCTTCAAACGAGAAAGAGAGTTTGTTGGAGATATCGTAAGGGGGGGGGTTGCTCATTATGGTATTGTATATAATCCTTGTAAGGTTCTCTTGTTGATTCAGTAAAGTTATTTCTCCCCTTGCCTTGTGGAGTAGGTCGAGTATGACCGAACCATTTTAAATTATGCGCTTTGCAGTTTGCTCTTGTGCTATTAGTTCGGTTAATTGTAGCTTGTTATTTACTCGTCATCGTTAAAATTATTGTTTCGTGTCGCTTCTACATGTGCACTCAGATTCACAACAATATCCACCTACTAATCAATATCAATAGTAGATGAGTTTAACTGAGATATAATAGCTATCTGGTTGAGTTCTCTTTCGTTTTATTACTTCAGTTTTGGCTTGGACATGCAGTCTCTTTATACTAGCCCTTTTTGTTGCAATTGTATTTGATTAAGATTTGGGAGCCTATTTAAGGGCTCATATCAGCCCTTAGAGCTGATGGCGTGAGATCTTGAGTGCTTGAGAGAGTTCTTGAGAATCCTATTTACGGGCTCTTATCAGCCTCTAGGGCAAAGGGTTTGTCATATTGAGTGCTTGAGACAGTTCTTCAGAGAAAGGGGCTTTTCTATAGCTTTTTAGGAAGCCATTAAGGGAGTCTTCAAATGAGAAAGAGAGTTCGATGGAGATATCGTACGGTAGGGTTGCCTCCTAGAGTAGGTTGAGTCTAACCGAACCATTTTAAATAATGCGCTTTGCGGTTTGCTCTTGTGCTATTAGTTCGGTTAATTGTTGCCTATTATTACTCATCATTAAAATCATTGTTTCGTGTCGCTTCCACATATACACTCAGATTCACAACAATATCCACCCACCAATCAGTATCAATAGTAGATGAGTTTACTTGAGATATCATAGCTATTAGGTTTAGTTGTACTTCATTTTTTACTTCAGTTTTGGCTTGGACGTGCAGTCACTTTATACTAGTCATTCTTGTTGCAATTGTAGCAGACTGTTTCTTCCTTGGACTTTGACTTTAATTTTTTTGGCTTCATTTTTAGGTTCTTAAAGTTCTGTTGTTGAGCGATGACCTTTTCTTGTCCTTCTTTTGGGTCATGTTTGTCTTATCAAACTGTTTGGCCATATATGCTACAGTGATCTTGTTTCTAGCTTCATCCTCAATGCGAATGAAACACATAGATCTTCCAATTTCACTTTAGCCTTCTTTCGGTACATATCGGTAGTGAAGCGATCCCAACTTATAGGGAGTTTAGAAAGTATAACCCCTACCATAAACTTGTCGACAAGAGGCATATTCTCTTTAGCTTCTGCTATAGCTTCATAAGTTCTTTCACTTGTGACATCATCGCCTTTTCGTTTTCAAACTCCATTGTCATGAATTTGTAGATGAAATTAATCTTCGACATGTTGTCATCGTCTTTCTACTGTTTCTCGAGAGACTCCCTGATCTCTTGTGCCTTTTCCTTCTTAGTGTAGGACTCTTCCAAGTTGTCTTCGAAAGAATGGAGGATGAGCAAACTTGCAAAGATTGTTCTCTCTTCCATTGTTGCCGTATGCTTGTGGCTGCAACGAACGCTTCGACACTTTAGGTTGCTGGGATTGCTGGTTCTCATGTTGTCGGGACGTATTTCACATTAACGAGTTGGAGATTGAGGCTGATCTTCTGCTTCCAGATATTATATTGTTCATCAACTACCATCTAACTTCTCCAGCTTATGAAAGTTGTTCAGTTGCACTCCAGATATTATATTGTTCACCTTTCAACTACCATCTAACTTCTCCAGCTTACGAAAGTTGTTCAGTTGCACATGCTTTCATGTTCACAGTTTCTCGAGATTTGCATGGAGAATCACTACGAGATTGTTAGTTACCAATGAGAAAATCCAAAAGAGATTAGCCCAAACAAAAACAAGTATAAGAAGAATATAAATTGGACCAAAAACTCGCTAGTGGTTAAGAAAAATGATTCGACCATGTATGTTGATCACCTCTAGGATTTGTTGATTCTTCACCAGTGCACTGCAGTTCATTGCCATATGGAAGTACTTGAACTTCTTGTATGATCTTTTGACACCGTCTCTTTCAGCACGTACAGGATCAGAACATTGTTAGTAGGAACTTAGTGTGATTTTCTTGGTCTGCCTACCATGGTACTGATTCTTCTTATATATAGAAAGATCAGTCCTTGGTTACTTACAGACCTGAACCAACCTTCACTTTTGAATCCAAAAGTATCATTACTTTAGTGCAATAAGACCAACAATAAGACTCAACTGATTGTAACAACCGAACCTCTTCAGTCCCTCTGATCCCCCAGTGGCTTGCCACGTAAGCGACAACGTGGTACCAACTCAGCGTCCGATTCTGACATGCTAAGTGCCAAGTGCGCCTAATAATGCGGCGCTTTGCTCCCTAAAGCTCATACCGGGATCGAGCTTGAGCTTGAGCTTGAGCTCGGGTCCAGGTCCATGCCTGAAGTGGCCTGGAGAGACTTTATGGTGTCAAAATTATAAGGCTAAATTACAACTTGATACCCTCAACTACTCAAAATGTTCAACTTGATACATTCAATTTTGATAGGTACCAACTTAATACCCTCTCCCTAACGGTGTCAACCGAAAAATGATAAATGACCAAAATACCCTTCCTCCCCCCCTCTCGGTGGGGGCACGCAACGGGGCGCATGGGAGGCGCGCGGCGTGCGAGCGTGGCTGGCACGCTACGGGGCGCGCAAGGGAAGCACAACCGGGGAGGGGTGTGGCGGGGCGACGGGTAGGGGGGGTGGTGCGCGGCTGTGGGGGTGGGGAGGATAGTTTAGGAAAACAAAATTAACGTAAAAACTTACGATAGTGTGACGGAGAGTACCAAACTGAAAATATTAGTTGACAGAGGATATTAAGTTAGTACCTATCAAAGTTGAGGGTATCAAGTTGAACATTTTGAATAGTTGAGGGTATCAAGTTGCAATTAAGCCAAATTATAATTTAATATGCAAGAGGCATGATTCGAACATTTCTCTTGAACTCTCCAACATGTAGTTACCACTTGAGACAAATCATCACCTTGTCATGTATTCAATTATCATTAACCTTATATTGAAATAAACAAGGGTTGTTTCCTAATTTGCAACTAATATTTGACTTGGTTAGGATCAACCTCAAAATATTTTACCATTAATTCTATGGCTAGGTCCTTTATTTGCTGAAAGGTACCACGTGAACCTCCTTCTCTCCACATCCCTTGCTCCGCTGTGATGCTTAGAAGCTCTTTTTACTGTTTTGATAAATGAATATCGGCATCTCTGCTAATTCAACTTTTCTTCTGTGCAAATCTGCAGACTCTTTCTGGCCACACAAGTTCAGTTCAGTCTGTAACCTTTGATTCAGCAGAGGCATTAGTGCTCGCAGGGTCTTCTAATGGCACAATCAAGCTTTGGGATTTGGAGGCGGCAAAGAGTGAGTACTGTACAGTTGATTCACTGTGAAATGTAAAGCATAGTTAAAATACTTTGTTATGTATAAAAAGGGTCATTGCTAAATAAATTGTTTCAATCTATCCCTATTCTTTTCATCGAAAAGAAAAGAAAGTTCAAGAAATATAGCGAGAGAGAATAAACTCATGAATTGAACATGAATGTGGTGTTAACTATTACGTTGCATCCTCCTAGCTTCCACGGGACTGTTGGGAACGAATTGTAACAGCTTCTAATTGGGTTGTTATTTCTATTGAAGTGTAGTTGTACGCACAATTACTGGACATAAATCCAGTTGCACTGCTGTTGGATTTCATCCATTTGGTGAATTCTTCGCTTCTGGTTCTTTGGATACTGATCTTAAGATCTGGGATATTAGAAAAAAAGGATGCATCCACACATACAAGGGCCATTTGCAAGGTATCAGGACAATTGGATTTACTCCAGATGGTCGATGGGTTGTTACTGGTGGAGAAGATAATGTAGTGAAGGTAATAGTGGGTCCTCTGCTACTTGGTATTCTTCTCTGTTTTCTTTCCATTAAAGATTGTACCTAACACCCTTACGAACTGTATGGACAGTTATGGGATCTGACGGCAGGGAAACTTCTGCATGATTTTAAGTTTCATAATGGAACAATTCAATGCATAGATTTTCATCCGCAAGAATTTCTTCTTGCAACAGGTATGATCCTAACTCTGTTATGATCTCTCGGCAATACTCATCTTAGTCCTTAATTGTTCTTTCTAACACGTTTCTACAGTGTGTATCCTTTATCTATGCCATATTGGAATTATATACTATTATATCAGTATCAATAACCAACATTTCATTATCTCAAAAAGAAACCAACGAATTTATATTTTCCTTTTTATCTGTGAAAGTCATTTAAGCTGGAGCATGGACTTCATTGATCATGATCCTTGTATATGACAAGAAAGGAGATTCTATTAGAAATGAGGAAAGGATAATCTTACATTAGGCGCTAGGCCATCTATTTACAGAAGGGATTGCATTGGTGGCTAGCTAGTCCAGACAATTTTGAACTAAAGCAAGCTCAAAAGACAAAAGAACGCACAAAAGAAAGAGCCAAAAGCTAGACAAGGATATCACCACCAATGCACTATCCTTAACTTCCCTTCAAACTCATGATGTGCCTTGATGAAGAAGTCAGCAGTCTGCAACTGAGATGTGACGCACAGAAGAGAGATCATCCCAGAGAGATAATAATGAAGCTCAACAGTCGATTTCAGTTTGTTATTGTGCTTATGAAACACATGATTGGTGGCTATTTGGGAACTGCTGGTGCTATCAATATGTGGAATGGCTTTAGAGATGGGACATCTATATCAGCAAGAAGGAGGTGTAATCAGGTGACCATGCAGTCGTAGCAGCAATAATACATACTCAGCCTCTGCATTAAACTGAAAGACAATGTTCTATTCCATTGACTTCTAAGAGATGAAAGAGTCCTTATGAAAGATGCAGAAGCCGGTACAAGACTTGCGGTCAGAGACATCACAAACCTAATCGGTGGTATATGCTCACAGGCACGAGGAGGAAGATGCAGAAAAGAAGAGGGATCTGATGATGGTTCCTTGAAGATAGCTGAGAATACGAAGGAGAGCTGCACTAGGGTTAGGTTTCCTAGGGTTAAAGAAGATTAGAGAGAGCATATTGTTTTTTAGTGTGGTCATGGCTTTGATATTAGAAATGAGGAAAGAATAATCTTTCTTTAGGCACTAGGCCAGTTTTTTTTATAGAAGAGATTACATAGGAGACTAGCTAGTCTAGCCAATGTGGGACTAAAGCAAGCAAATAAGACAAAAGAAAGCACAAAAGACTAAAGAGGCAAAAGTTATACAAGGATATTATCACGAGTAAGGCACTAAACAGAATCATGGCATATCTAAACATATTTGCTGTTATGAGTTGGGTAAAATTACTTTCCCTTTATTTTGTACTCATCAAATCAGATATAGATTCTGATTGATGTGAGGTGATAGATACCCTTATAATTTAGTGTATGTATGTGTGTCTATATGGCCATCAAAATGCTTAGATATTGATAGTGTTTGTTCCTTAAGTCACGTGCAGCTTGTCATTGTTCATGAGAAGGAGCTAATCTATAAGTAATATACAGGCTCAGCGGACCGAACTGTAAATTTTTGGGACTTGGAAACATTTGAACTGATAGGTTCTGCTGGACCTGAGGTATATATTTGCTTTACCTGAAACATGGATCTTTATTTGCGTATGAAATTAAGTATCAGTACTTTTATCTTTTAGTTATTTATAAAATTTAGGTGCTAGTTTTGAGTTCTTATAAAATGTAAAACACTATTCAAACCAAAATTTTAGCTCAAGCATTCCTGAGTTATTGTTTTGAGTATACATCTCACCTGATACCTTTATGTCGAATCTAAGTGACATGCTTGATACATTAAATGATGATAACTAGACGATCCTTTCTTGCTTCATCTTTTCTATAAGGTATCATTCCCTTTGTTACTTATAACTTTGGTTGTAGCTAGAAAGCCATGGTAAACAAAGGTGACAGTGTTGGGAATAAATGCAGAATACTATTCTCCAAGAATCACATCCAGAATCACGCCCACAACATGGTCGCAACCTTAAAGACAAACTGGTGGCGGACTCTTGAAAGAAGCAAATATAGAACACAAGAAGCCAAGTACCAAGGATGAGATAAAAACCTAACCCTGAAAAAACTATTGGGAGAGCGAAATTACTACTACAACAAGGATTACAAGTCCTTTACAATATCACTACTACTTCACAAACCAACTCCCACCCCCCCTCCCCCCCCCCCCCCCCCCCCCCCCCCCCGCGTACCCCCACCAAAGATTACACTCAAACGTAAGAAAACCAATTCCACTTCTAAATCTCTCTCTTTATTTTCTCTCAATCTATTGGTGGTTTCTCTCAAACATATTGATGGCTGCCAGACACCTATTAGCATCAAAATTTCCTCCATCATAATTTTATCCCAAGAAAACCCTAGGTCTCCTTATATAGCATGCCTGACCCCTAAGTTGGTCAAAAACCGAACGAGTTCCGAAAGGCCCCAACTGGTTGACCGGTTAACCACATGCATATAACATAGAGAAGTTCCTTACAGTCCCTGACCAGATCTATC